>PVJI01002035.1:0-156861 GCA_004026765.1 Micronycteris hirsuta
CCCGGTCTTCTAGCGCCCCCTGCTGGAAGGTCTCTTGCTGACGCCCCGGGAGCGGCGGCGTCCCGGACTGCGGGTTCCACCTGCCGGCTGGCCGGCGATCGGTAGTAACACCCCTCATAGGCCCACTGATCTGGGGGTCAGGACTGCCTGCAGACACCCTTCCCCGGCCCTCGGCCCGCTCCTTTGACGGGTGGGGACATCGGAAGGCGCGCACCTGGGCTCTAGTGAGGACAGACCTCGGACTGTCCCCAGACTGGTCTTCCCAGGGCGGGGCGTTGGTCGGGGGGTGGGGGCACTTTCGGAGAGAGGGCAGGGCCTTGCCTGGTCACCCCTGAGCTCTCGGGAGCAGGGTGTTAGGACCCAGGGGCAGCCCGGGGGCGGTTCTCCGGCCGCAGGAGATCCTCTCCCCTCCCGCCCGTGAGCGGCTCAGATGTCGGAGTAGCTAGCGGCGGCTCTGGCGTTCCGCACCCTCCGTCTGCGGCAGCGGGGGCCGGCAGCCCCGGCCCCTGCCCTGGCCCGTCCCCGCCCCCCAACCCCATGCCTCAGTCCTAACGCCGACACCCTCCCCCGCGGGGGGCCTTTCCCCGTGCCCCCTGCCCGCCCTGTCCAAGTCCGGAGCCATGAACGACCAGTACCACCGGGCGGCCAGGGACGGCTACCTGGAGCTCCTCAAGGAGGCCACCCGGAAGGAGCTGAACGCCCCCGACGAGGATGGCATGACTCCCACCCTCTGGGCTGCCTACCACGGCAACTTGGAGTCCCTGCGCCTCATCGTGAGCCGGGGGTGAGTACGCAGGGGATGGGGAAGAGACTCTCAGCGCCCTCCAGCCCCCTGAGACCCTTCCCCAGATTCCAGAGCCCCCTCTCCTCTGAGCCACTCCCTTCCCCAGCCACAGACCCTAAGGTGGGACCTTGGAGACTGGCAGTCGTGGGAAGGAGGGGCGTACAAGCAGAGGCATGCGAAGCTTGTGACCTGGATATGGGGCTAGGGGAGGTGGGCTAGGATCTGGGGGTTCATGACTGTGGGAGCGTCTGCAGAGTGAGGGGAAGGTGGGAGTGTGGGAGAGGTCTCTTGGGTGGGTGCCTCTCACACTTGCTTCCAGGTGCCACCAGAGAACCGGAGAGAAGGTGCAGAGCCTCAGTGGGGTCAGGGTGGGTCTAGGAAAGGAGTGGCTGCCCTCTGCCCGCCCCCAGCCAGGGAGCCCAAGGGCTCTCCCCGCAGCACCCCCTCCCCCTGGGCTCAGGCTCACACTATCTCCCTGCTCACTGCTGGGATTTATGGGCACTGTCCACAGTACCAAATGTCACTGCGTTCAGCCACTCCACAACGCCCTTCGTGCCCCTCCCCCACCAGAGGCTGCCTCACCCTCCCTTTGGAGCTGTCTAAGGGGAGGGCTGGGCCCAGAGTCCGGATGTCAGGGCCTCAGAAGGGGTTCAGAGGTGGCAGTTGAGGAATGCAGGGTCCAGGGACACTGGAGGGGGCTCCTGGGGTGGAATGACACCACCGTGGGTGGCTTCCCTGCCCCCAGCAGATTTAGAAAGAGAAGTCAGGCTGAACTGGACACCAGGGCAGCCTGGGCAGCGACAGCAGTGGACGAGATGCCCCGGGAGGGCCAACATGCCCATCTCAGGCCCCGGGAGGTCAGGGTGGAGGGTCGGGCCCCCGCTGGCCCTGGTGCTGGGCGCCGGCCTGTGGCCTGAATGTGTGGTGGTGGGGGGAAAACCCCTGCCCTCCCTTGGTGGCCGTTCCTGGAACCTGGCAGGGTGGGGGCAGCCCCTAAGACCAGGCAGCTGAGCCATGTTCCAAGTGGCTGGACAGGTCCCTCCGCACGCCAAGAGGCACACAATGATCCTGCCCTCCTGCCCCTGCCCTCAGAGAGACTCAAGCCCACCCTCCCCCAGCTCCCACGGAGGGCAACAGCTGGTGTTTAGGTGTGGACACCAGATGCCAAGCAGCCCCTCCCATGTTGTCCTGCAGGACTTGGTGACTAGTAGGGGAAGTGAGGAGGGGGTTGTTCTGAGCGGTAATGACAAAGGGGTGATTCTCCCTCCAGCCCTGCTGGGTGGCCCTGTGGCCTCATTCCTGGGAGGCTGAAGCACTGAGCTAGGCCCCTGAGCAAGGGAGAACTTGGAGGAGCCAGCGGGAGGGTGCCCAAGGGCAACACAGCCTGATGTTGAGGGTGTTGGAGGGGGCTGCGTGGGCCCCCTGGACAGGTCCAAGCCAGCCTGCCTCACAGGGATCCCAAAGATGGGGCAGCAGGGACAGAGGAGGCAGCAGGGGCGCAGAGGGTGGCTGGGCCCAGGTTGCAGGCTTCCCTCCTCCTCCCCTCTAGTCCTGGCTGCCCCCACGCTCCCCTCCGAGCCCAGGCCAAGACCCGACACCTGCTCTCACACTCGGGCTTGCCAGGCCTGGCCCCGCTCCCTGCAGACATGGCCGAGCCGCCACCACGCAGACACACTCTCACACGCCCCTCAGGCCCAGGCCCAGCGCACACCACCCTCGGGACTTCTTTCACTGGTCGCTCCGCGCACGCAGCCGCACTCAACACCGCGTCTGCCCAGAGACCCAGACTCCCCCTGGCCCACCACCTCTCTGGGCCAACTCCCCACTAGGCCCCATGAATAATTCACTTCTTTCTCTCTGGGCATCAAATATTTATCCCCTGAGATTCCCAGCCCTCAGTTCTCTTGGGGAAGGCCCCGCCCTCTCTGTTGCCCCACCCCCTGCAGCACCTGGGGCCATTTTGCCCCTGGGCTCACTCCGGGTTGGTCTGGTGGCTCCGGGCTGCGTGTCTCCAGAGTCAGAGGACAGCTCTCAGGCCTGCAGGTCCCCCCCGCTGTGCCTGGGGAGGCTGACCCAGGCGGGGAGCGCCCCACACCTGCAGCCACTGCCGGCTGCTGCCTGAGCTGAGATGGCTCATCCCATCTCTCCACGTGCTCACGCTGCAGGGGCGACCCGGACAAGTGTGACATCTGGGGCAACACGCCCCTGCACCTGGCAGCTTCCAATGGTCACCTGCACTGCCTCTCCTTTCTGGTGTCCTTCGGGGCCAACATCTGGTGCCTGGACAACGACTACCACACCCCGCTGGACATGGCCGCCATGAAGGGCCACATGGAGTGCGTGCGCTACCTGGACTCCATCGCGGCCAAGCAGAGCAGCCTCAACCCCAAGCTGGTGGGCAAGCTGAAGGACAAGGCCTTCCGCGAGGCGGAGCGGCGCATCCGCGAGTGCGCCAAAATGCAGCGCAAGCACCACGAGCGCATGGAGCGGCGCTACCGGCGCGAGCTGGCCGAGCGCTCGGACACGCTCAGCTTCTCCAGCCTCACGTCCAGCACCCTGAGCAGCCGGCTGCAGCACCTGGCGCTGGGCAGCCACCTGCCCTACTCGCAGGCCACGCTGCACGGCACCAACAGGGGCAAGACTAAGATCCAGCGGAAGCTGGAGCGGCGCAAGCAGGGCGGCGAGGGCACCTTCAAGATCTCGGAGGACGGCCGCAAGAGCGTGCGCTCGCTCTCCGGCCTGCAGCTGGGCAGCGACGTGATGTTCGTGCGCCAGGGCCCTTACGCCAACCCCAAGGAGTGGGGTCGCTCCCCGCTCCGGGACATGTTCCTCTCCGACGAGGACAGCGTCTCTCGTGCCACGCTGGCGGCCGAGCCTGCCCACTCGGAGGTCAGCACCGACTCCGGCCACGACTCCCTGTTTACCCGCCCCGGCCTGGGCACCATGGTGTTCCGCAGGAACTACCTGGGCAGCGGGCTGCATGGGCTGGGCCGCGAGGACGCGGCGCTGGACGGTGCGGGCACGCCGCGGGGACGGCTGCAGAGCTCCCCCAGCCTGGACGATGACAGCCTGGGCAGTGCCAACAGCCTGCAGGACCGCAGCTGCGGGGAGGAGCTGCCCTGGGACGAGCTGGACTTGGGCCTCGACGAGGACCTGGAGCCCGAGACGAGCCCGCTGGAGACCTTCATGGCCTCTCTGCACATGGAGGACTTCGCCTCCCTCCTGCGGCACGAGAAGATCGACCTGGAGGCGTTGATGCTGTGCTCAGACCTCGACCTGCGCAGCATCAGCGTCCCGCTGGGGCCCCGCAAGAAGATCATGGGGGCCGTGCGGAGGCGGAGGCAGGCTCTGGAGCGCCCCCCTGCCCTGGAGGACACAGAGCTGTGAGTGCCTCAGCGTTGGGGTGGGGGGAGACCGGGGTTGGGGGCCGGGAATCTGCCTTTCCAGGAACCCGGGGATGTTACCGTATTTCATAAACTTAGTCGCCATCAGTCACAAGAGGCCCCACTTCTTTCTTTACCCCCAGTTCAGAGAAGGAAGCTGCCGGTTTGATGGTGACACAAAGCTTTCTTGTCACAGTGAATGTAAAGTGCACCTCGATTTTGGACGTATCAAAATGTGGGAAAAGGGGTGGCTTAGTCTGGATGAGACACAGCGGTCATGTCACACAGCCGGGATGTTTTGAGCCCCCCTCCCCGCCCACGTCCTGGGGCTGGTGACACCCTTGCACAGGTTCTCGCATGTAACCCTCGCAATCCCCCAGCGCAGGGCCTATGTCATCCCATTTTCTAGGCAAGCAAGTGGAGGCTCAGAGGGTTAGCGTGCTCCCCACAAGGGCCTGCTGCTGCTGGGGGCAGAGCTGGGCTGGATCCCTGGTCCGTGTGACTTTAAAGCCTAGGGACTGGGTGACTCCTGCAAAGGGTAGAATTGTCATGTTCGAAAAGCCATTATGGGAGCTCAAGGCTGCTGCCATGCTGGCCATGCTGTGGCCTGCCCCTGCCCCGGCCTTGACCCCTCGCTCACGGCATCCCGCAGGCCCTATTGGTATCTGTGGCCTTTACCCTACATGCCTGGGCAGGGGTGGCTATGGGAGGCAGTCTGGCTTAGAGTTTGGGGTATGGTGTGGGCACTCCTAGGCAAGTGTCCCCATTTCTGACCGTCAGCCTGCCCAGAGATGGTATGGTGGTAAAATGGCTAGTCTGGGTTTAAAATGCCTCAAAGGCTCTCATCTGAGGTCTGTTTCTGTCTCTGTCTCCACAGATAACAGGGGGCTTCTCCCCCCAAGACCAAAATGAATTGCAAGTTGCCACAGCCCATGGTGGGGCCACGGAGTCCTCACAGTTGCCAGCCCTGCAGCCCCCCAGGCGCCTGCCCAGGGGCAAGGACCATGTGGGTCGTCTCCTTTGAACTCTGAAGCAGAGGGTTCGGCCTGGAGGCTCCCAGACCGGTCCTGGAGCCCTTGAGCCACGCCCATCTGAGTGGCCCTAAAAGACATGGGGATTTGCAGGAGGCCAGAGGAAAGGCGGGGTCACTGGGGCCCCAGGGCTAGAGAACGAGCCCCGAGACCTGGGTGGGAGTGTGTGTGTTAGGGGTGGGCACAGCTCGTCCCAGGGGCCACCGTCTGCCCTACCCCTCTGAGGGTCTCGTCCTGCTCAGGCCGGACACTCGCTCACTGCCCACACTTTGGTGAAGGGAAGAATTTGGGCTGCGTCCCCTCCCCCCATACACCCCAGAGAAGAGGTCTCGGCTAGACTCTTCAGCCAAACGCCCTGACTGGAGTCCCCAGCCCCGCCCCTAGCACAGCCAGCCCCCTGCTCCTCCCCACACCAGCCCTGCTGGGGCGTTGGGGTGCCAGGCTGGAGTGTGTGTGGGGGGGTGGCCGGCAGCCTTCCCAGCTCACCCTGGGTAGTGTCCGCCTGGCTTTGCCCTCCCTCCCCTGTTCTCCCCTACCCTCCCTCTCCTTGGCTGAGTAGCCGGGCCCCCCAGGGACCCCAGAGGGTCAGGGCGATAGATGCAAAGGTGCTAGAGTAACCTGCTGCAGTATTATGGCCCCCGGGCCTGAGACCAGTGGGGACTGGGCGGGGCAGGGTGTCCCGCCCATCGTGGGCGATCCTGTCCTGTGGACACTGGAGCAGCCTGAGGGTGGGGATTATCTGAGCTGTTGATGGTCCCCAGGTCCCAAGGCTTTGTGTGCCTGTGTTGGGGGTTGGTGGGCGGATTTCCCTCAAGGCCTGGAAGCGGCTGCATGTCCTGCCTGAATAGTGGGTAAGCAAGAGCAGCACGTGCCTCTGCTATGTGATGGTGATGAGTCCCGGAGAGAGACCAGCCCCAGGGGGTCCTCAGACGTGTGTCCTCAGAGCTCTCTAGTCCGACTGAGGTCGCAGATATGGGAGAATCACTCAGAAGCCCAGGCACATGTGTGTGCACATACGCACCCCCATTAGTGAACCCCATCCCCGACCTTCAACTTGGGAAGCAGCTTCTGCTGGGAGCACTGCCACAGTCCCCCCGCTCCTTCCTGGGCCCCCTTGGCCAGGGTAGGGGAAGAGAACCCCCAAAGATGCCACAGGCCTCCCTTTGGGTCTCTGGGCTGGTACATGGGCCCCATCCACCCACACCCAGAGCCAGGGTGTGGTGGAGGTGGGCTGTGGCCCCTGGTCCCAGACGGAGGGCTTGGTTGCTTGCCACTGCCGCCCTGAGCCCACCCCAGTCCTCCTCCCTGCTCTGGGCCTGAGCCTGGGGCCACCCCCAAGTGCCGACTCGACTTCCTTGGAGCCCCAGGTGCTGCCCTCTCTCCTGCTCCTGGCTGTGTCCTGCCTCAGCCCCTCCCTGCTCTGTGCGAGTGCTGGGGTAGGCTCGGTGACCCCAGCACTGTACCAGGCCTCCTTCCTGCAGGCTCATTATAACTTTTGTAGAGTATGTTCTGTATCACTGTCATGCCTGTGTCCTGTTCTTTAATCATTTGGGGGGGGAGGGGAGGGTGAAGAGAGCAAGCCATGGGGTGGGAGAGGAAGAGGGATGTTCTGTGCCTTTGAGGGCTTGGTCCTATTCCTGGAGGGGGTGTTGGGATGAATGTTTGGGTGCATTTCTGCAGGGCTTCCCCTCATCTCCAAACCTTCCCCTGCTCTCACGGGGCCCAGAATTTAGAGCTGATGGGGGGCAGGTTCAGAAGAACTGGGAAAGGATGGCCCAGAGCAGCTGAGTGAGGAGGGTGGCCTGGGCTCCGGCCCTGCTCCCAGAGCCTGCAGCCGCTGAGAGTGGGACCATGCTTTCTCCCTTCCCACTGCGGTCTGCCTGGGCTTCGCTGGACAAGACGGAAGCTGTGTCCCAGCAGGCTGCCACCCATCACCTGGGCCCCATGAGCCCTGATCTCAAGCCCCCTCTACCCCTGGGAGGTCTCCAGTGGGGTCTCCATTTCTCTAGCCACTCCAGGCAGCTCTTGGGGCAGCCCTATTTAGAACTCTCCTTTCTCCCAGAGGTAAGGCATCCCTTTATGCTGCAGGACAATGGGCTCTGTTTTCTCAGTCAAGCTTTGGAGAGGGCCCTGGAATTGTTTTGTTCCATTCCCTAAGGATGCTCTCCCAAGGGGAGTTCAAGACCATCTCTTCCCTCCAGCATCAATCAGAAAGATCTGTTGCACATCAGTGGCTGAAAGGCTGCCTAGCAATCATCTAAGGGTTCTAGGCCACCTCCGTCCACTTTACAGATGAAAAAACTGAGGCCTACCAAGGGGAGGGGCCAGACCCAGAACACGGATCTCCTTTCCTCACCCCGTGGCTGCCAAAGGGGCCAAGGAGACCTGAGGTTCTGCCTCCCGTGTTCCAAGGGGTTCATCCGCCGGCGGCCCCTAGTGGCCGTCCTGGTCACTGCACCTACCTCACGAAGGACTCCGCCAGTTCTGGCATCGCTGGTCTAGGGAAAGACATGGGGATGAGGACTCAATGACAAGAGAGATGGATCAGAGCTTCAGCGAGGAGGCAGAACTAACCGGAAGTAGTGAGGGTGGGCGCCTCCGAGGTCAGCGTGGCCCAAGGGTGGAAGCCAGGGGCGCAGGAAAGCCTGAGCGGACACAGGGAAGGGAAAAAGTTTACACGTTAGAGACTCAACTTTCTCCACTCATTCCCCTAAAAATTTAGATCAAGGGCAGGGAAATGCTTTCTAAAAGGTTGGAATAATCAACAATTCTTAGCCTTTCGGGATTAGAATCTGGTAATAATATGGACACTTTCCCTGGACAAAGTGCTCACTGGGCGCACACACACTCATACGCCATTTCACTCCAACTTCAGGCAGCTCATGGAGCCCCGGGACTGCTGTGAAGTTGCATCATAAGCGGGACTGCGGATTCGATGGAGATGGGGGTGGCAGGGCGCAGCAGAGGCAGGGAGGGCCTTCTCTGGGATGTGGCACGGGCTTGTCACCTTACGGAGGAGGTGAGTTGAGGCCAGAGGGCAAGGGACTGGCTGAAGGTCACAGAGCGCCAACTGGGCAAAGCAGTACCAGGTGTCCTGATGTCTTCTGTCGTGCCGGCTGCCTCCGGTCCTCACGTTAGACCCCTGCCAGACAGCAGGACGCTCCTGCTCTCCCAGCACACGCCCATGCCACCGCCTCAGAGATGAGCTGGTGTTCCGTGGGAGGTGGCAGGACTCAGGAGACAGCCGGGGCTGGACAGCCAAACCGTCTCTGCCCCTTGCTAGCTGTGTGGCCTTGGATGAGTTCCCCCGCTGCTCTGAGCCTCTTTTCCCAGCTGTAAAATGGGCCTATAACTTATTCTAATGACAGTGGCAATCCTATAGGTCGTTAGGAGGGTGAAATGATAATGCAGGCAAAGCACTTGACATGCTGCCCAATAATGAGTACACACCGGTTAATAATGATCATGCTTATTGGCGGTCTGAAACAGATCCATTGCATTGGGGGTCCCAGCCACTGGCAGGTGAGCCCTGGGCAGTCCCAGGGAGCAGCCTTGTGAGACTGAGCCCCAGGTGAGAGGGAGCCCCTGCCCCACCAAACACACTAGCTCCAGGAGCCGGCTCTGAAGGCAGCCTCATCTGACCAGCAGGGGGCGCTGAGAACCCAGCCCGTGGCTAAGGAATGGTCAGCTAGACAAGGGTGGGCCACCATCCAGCTGCAGGTCCCCTGGGGAAGCCAGACTGTTCCTGGGATACCCAAGGAACTGGGGATCTTTCTGGAGGTGGAGTCGCAGACTCACTGGCCAGGGTCCCCATTGTGCCACTAGCTGAACTTTATCAACAGCTTTCCCTGGGGGAGGGGTTGGGCAGAGAAGGAGGAGGACCAATGGCCCAGAAGGCCGGGAAGGGGGCTGAAGTAAATCTATTCTGGGCAGTCGGGCCCCCAGGGGACCCTGAACCAGTGGCCTGCCCTGGTGGATGCACGGCTCGGCCATGCTGACAAGGCTAATTTGCCCTTCCCAGTCTTACAGTTTCCGTCTGTAAGTGCAAAGAATCATGCCCCACACTGTAGGCCAGTTGTGAGGGTGAACTTTATGTAAGGCACTCAGCTCAGGCCTCGACACCCAGTAGGAGTTGGAGGACCTGCCCACGGACCTGGTGGACAGGAATCTGGAGACAGGGTGGGCTCCAGGGGCATTGGCCAGGCTGGGCATCCCTGGGCCAATGGCAGAGAGAGCTGGCATGCTGGGCTGTCCCCAGACTCCCCTGTCCATGCTCACCACACCTTCTGCACAGCCTGGTCAGACTCCAGAGCAGAAGTGGGAGGAGTGACCATGGCCCTGAACCCCAGCCTCCCGCCTCCCACCCCCGACGGAAGACATGGGCAGGAGGGGAGGGAAATGGAGGGAGTGAGCATAGGCAGGCCCTTCCTGGAAATGGAAACCACTTTTTACTGTCATTTTTTACACCAGTGCATGTTAGATTTAAGTCATATCAATATTCGACATAACAATAATCACAATTGCACAGGAAATGACATTAGTCATGACTGTGTCTACCGCGAGCCCTTGCCCTTTGTGGCCCACTGATTTCCGCACTACAGAAGTTATCTGGATACTTTCTGCAGAGACCTGTTACAGTAAGTAGTGTCACTGTCATCCACTCCAATCACCCTCTCAGAAAACTGAAGTTCAGAAAGGCCAAGTGACCTACCTAAGGTCACACAGCGAGAACTGGAACCTGGGTATGTCTGAGCCCAGAGCCTGACTCTAGACCCTGTTCTCAGCCTCCGTACTGTGCACACATCACGGCCCTCACTCCCCTTCAGCCCTGGCACTGGCCCCACCAGGCCCAACGCCCACCCTTAAGGCTAGTCCATGCCCCAGAGTCACTCACACACTGGGCTGTCGTGCTGCCCTGACTCAGAGGGAGGGACCAGCTGACCCATTCGGGAGTTGGGTTACTAACAGCTCCAGCCCTGGGTTTTCAGAGCCCCAACTTGTGTACTTCAGGGAGGCAGTCTGGGCCTCGGTTTCCTTTCCTATAAGGGGGCACATACTGGCAGCCCTTGGAGCCTCGGCCGTGTCCCCGGCAGCCCAGGGCTGGCCCGGCCCTCCTTCCCTTCACCCCTCACTCCCCGACCTGCCTCTGGGCATCACCAACCTGGCCTCGTCCTTGCAGAATGGCTGGCAGCCTGGGAAGGTGGGATGGAGGCAGCGGGCGGCTGGGGCAGGCCGAGGGTCGGGTCCTCAGAGGCGAGGCTGATGCTGAGACACTCCGGCAATGTGGACCTGCCCTGCTGGAGCCTGGGGAGCTTGGGGTGCCAGCCCCACTCTCAGATGACCAAGATCTGAGCCAGAGGCCAGGCTTCTTTTCCCAAAGCTTGTTCGGCCCCACCCCTGTGAATAACGCCACTGGCCTCATGGAGCCAGACCTCACTGGGCTTTGATGATTTGGGAGGTGGCGTGAATGGGTGGAAGACAAGAAAGGGTTAAAGGCCAGCCACGTGGGTTTAGAGCATAGAAATTGTTACATTGCTGAAGGAAGTGCCTTTCTAATCCACCCTGTGCCCCCAGCCTCCCAGGTCTCCAAACCCACCCATGACTCTCAGGGGACCCCTCCAGGCCCTGGGGTCAGGGCAGGGCCCCTCCCATCCCACCCCACCCCAACCACAACAATAATTAACCCAGTGAACCCCAGCAAATAAAGATCTTAATCACAGAAGGGAGGAGTCATCGCTGCCACAGGGTGGGGAACTCCGGAGGTCCCAGGAAGGCCAAACCTAGCACTGTCTAACACCCCACTCTCCACACCATTCTTGCTTGAGTGGGTCCATGGGTACTCGGCCCGCTGGGGCCTGGGAGGAGGGCTCACCTGTCTCGGGTTTGGACTTTGATTTTAGAAAGAAAGGAAGAGCCCTGGCTAGTGTAGCTCAGTGGATTGAGCACGGGCTGTGAACCTAAGGGTCGCTGGTTCGATTCCCAGTCAGGGCACATGCCTGGGTTGCAGGCCAGGTCCCCAGTGGGGGCCACGTGAGAGGCAACCACACATTGATGTTTCTCTCCCTGTCTTTCTCCCTCCCTTCCCTTCTGTCTAAAAATAAATAAATAAATCTTTAAAAAAAAAAGAGAGGAAGGGAGAGAGATGTGAGAGAGAAACGCCTTCCACATGCCCTCTGATTGGGTATCAAACCCACATCCTAGATATGTGTGGTGTGCCCTGCTCTGGAATCTAATCCCCAACCCTTTTAAAAAAATATTTATTTTTAGAGAGGGGAAGGGAAGGAGAAAGAGAGGGACAGAAACATCAATGTGTGGTTGCCTCTCACGTGGCCCCCACTGGGGACCTGGCCTGTAACCCAGGCATGTGCCCTGACTGGGAATCGAACCAGTGACCCTTTGGTTTGTAGTGCGGTGCTCAATCCACTGAGCCACACCAGCCAGGGGTGGGTAGTGGTGGTGGTGGTGGTGGTGGGGGTAGTAGAAACAATTACTCTGGGGCTAAAGACAGAGACTGAGAAAGGGCAACACCTGATGGGGTCGGAAGTCAGTGAGCCGAGCAGGGCAGTAGTCGGAGGTGGAGCTCGCACTCGGAGGCCCTCAAAGCCAAGCTGAGCAACTTAGGCCTTAGGCTGTGGGCCCGCCGTCTCCAAAGTGGGGGTATGCACAACAATCTGTTGGGGGCCAGGAAGAAAATCCTAAAACCCTCATTGATATTTACTCCACTCCTTTAAAGCTCTGTTTCTTAGTATATATGAGGACACCAAGGCTCAGAGAGGTTGAGTAACTCACCCAGGGTCACACAGCTAGTGAACAAGCTGGATTCCTGAGCTGTGCTCTTCACCAATGCTGAGTCTTATGCTGACAGGTTAGGGGTTGAGTGGGGCAGAGGCAGGTCTAGGGGAGGGCGGCTGGGAGGATAGACAGCTCTCAGCCCTGGCTGTCTCTGCCTTACCAGCAGGCAGAGGCGGAGGAGCCTGGCCCGGCCGGGCCCCCAGGACTTGTCATGAGAAGCCACGCAGAGGGCCTGGATGGGTGCGGGGCTGCCTGGCCTGCCCCCCGGAGCCTTCCATCCCAGGCTTCATCCTCACAATGCGTCCTCACCTTTGTGAGCAGGATCCGGGGAGCAGGGGAAAGGAGCACCGGGGCTGGAAGGAGGTCAGGATGGGCTGACAGAGAGGCAGGGGGAGGAGCTCGGTAAACCCAGAGGCTCAGCTGCCACCTGTCATGGCCGGCGAACCCGGATGCTTTCCTGCGCTTCACTGCACTGGGTTGATGGGCCACATCTACCTGCGGACTTATACCTCTAAGAAACAACTAGTACTAATTTAAAAAATAAAGCAAATGTTTTGATTAAAATGTAACACACAGAAAATGCACGTCATTACAGTGTAGCAGGATAAATTGTTACAAACTGAACAGAGTCCAGTGTAATTAGCACCCAGATCAAGAAACAAAACCTTTGCCAGACCCCAGAAAGCCCCAGGTGCCCCTCCCGGTAACTGCCCGGAACCCGACGGCCGTCCTAAGCCTGTTGCTGGGCCTCACCTGAATGCAATCAATCCGTGCTCTGCGTGATTTTAGTCAGCCTGAGGTCTGGGCTGTATAGTCCTCCATGGCAGGCACTGCCACATTTTATTATCTATTCTACTGTGGGTGGGTGGGGGGACCTTAAGCTGTCCCTGTTTGTCCTATTCGGAGTACTGCTGCTATGAAAGTTTTTGTACGTTTCTTTGCCTTTCTGTTGAATAAACACCCACGCATGCGCCTGTTCAGCTTTAACGTTGTAGCTTGTCCCATTTTCAAAGGAAGTCTGCCTTGCCACTTTGTTTTTGCTTTAACCCGCTCTCCTGAGGCACAGTGAACAATAATAAAACACATGCACTTGGAAGGTACAGTTCAATGACTCTGGACAAACGTATTTGCGACCATGATCAAGACGCAGAACGTTTCCATCCTCCCAGAAATCTCCTTGTGGGCCTTTGCAACTAATGGCCGCCCCCAGCCCGCCCCAGGCCACTGCTGGTTTGCCTCCTATCACCGTCTGTTAGTTAGTTCTGCCCGGTCTCGAACTTCCTGTGAATGGAATCACGCAGCAAGGACTGTCTGCCCGGCTGCCAGCTGCTCCTTTCACAACACGTGCTGTGTGCACGCACCCTCGGGTGTGCGTCTGCTCTCCTGTGGTTGGACGGTCAGGTGGTTCCCAGTTTGGGGACCATGGAGGATGTTGCTGTGGTCATTCAGGTGCACGTCCTTCCCTGGACACGTTCTCACTCCTGCTGGGTGGATGCCTGCGAGCTGCAGCGCTGGGTTCTGGGGTGAGTGTCCAGGTGACCTTGCAAGGAGCGACCCGGCTGTTTTCCTCTAGGAAACTAGGGTTGTGCCTCTGTGCACGCTCATCAGCGACAAAGGAGAGAACGGTTGCTCCGCATCCATGGCCCACGCTTAGCGTCACCTGGCGACTGAATTTGAGCCCTCCTTGGACCGAAGGGCTCGCTCACAGGGCTTTTCATTTGCATTTCTCTGAAGACTAATGATGCCGAGCATCTTCCCACGTGCTGATTGGCTGGGTGTACGTTTGCATCGGTGGACTGTCTACTCAAGTTTTCCTTATTGCGTTACCCCCATCTTCCCTCCCTCTCCCGCCAGCTACACCCTCAGCACCCGCTGTTTTAGGGCACCCAGTCTCCAGCCTCCTGCGCTCCATTGGGCCACACGAAGCTTTCTAAGTGCCACACTACACAAGCCATTCCCCCGCTCTAGAGCCTGCCACGGCTCCCAAGCCTGCAGGGCCAGCCCCAACTTCCCAGTCTGCCATTCGTTTGTGCCACCTCCAGCAACTGGCCCCAGCCTTCCCCCCTCCCTAACAACCCCCACCGACTCCTAGCCCACACCTTGAGGACCCAGAATGCCTTGCCCCTCCCCCCAACCTGTTCTGTTTGTGCTAAGGGAAGCTTGCCTCTCTCCAGAAAGGCTGCTAGCTAGCCCACCCCACGGGGTTCCTGGGTCCTCCCAGCTCAGCATTGCCTCCTTAGATGTCCAGGAGGTAGCCAAGGCCTGGAGGGCAGCTTTGTGGTACCAGAAATTTCCCCAGTTTATATGATAAAAGCAGTGGGAGTCTACCCATATACAATATAATATTAATATATTTTTAAAATATTTTTTTTATTTATTTTTAGAGAAAGGGGAAGGGAGGGAGAAAGAGAGGGAGAGAAACAGCAATGTATGGTTGCCTCTCACATGGCCCCCACTGGGGACCTGGCCTGCAACCCAGGCATGTGCCCTGACTGGGAATCGAACCAGGACCCTCTGGTTCCCAGCCCTCACTCAATTCACTGAAATATAATATTAATATTTAATATGATTTTTAAAATTGTACATATTCTTTCCCTGAAAATTCTGGTCTATCCAAAAGGCTCAAAGGTGGTGTAGGGAGAGGGGAGGGCACCTCTCCCTTCTCTGCCTTAAAAATCTCTGACATAAACAAAAGAGCGCTGGCTCTGGAAGAGACATCCCGGGTTCGAGTTCTGGTTCCGTCATTTAGGAGCTGTGGGGTGGGTACTGGGAGGATTTGTTCATCTCTCTGGTCCTCCCTCCATTGAAGGGGGGAAATCACACAACCTAATCAGTACGTGAAAGTCAGCAGTGACTTCGGGGAGCCAGATCTGTGTGTGTGTGCATGCGTGTGTGTGTGTGAGTGTGTGTGTGAGGTGAGAACTGGTCTGTTACATTGTAAGCCCCTTAGAATACCAGCCTGGTAAAAACATCTTGCCCTTTTAGAAAGAACTGGAAGGACAAACTGCTAAGAATTCATGAAGGAAACCACCAAGGAAGACAGAAGGAATCAAAGTCGTTAGTGTCCCCGACAGGTGTCTCCCCACCCCCCTTCCTTCCTCCTCCTGGTCTCACCGCCCCCCCGCCACCTTCCTGAAGGTCTCCTGCTGGAAATGCTGCTGTCCTCACCATGCCGGACCTTGTGCTAAAAGGGGCTTCAGTGTAAGACTAGGGAGAAAGCAAAACAGAAAAGAGGAGGAAGGGAGTTTGCAGAGCCGCAGTGACTTGTGCCCTCAGCGCTGGATGGGGGCCTGGGCTGATGGGAAGGGGCTAGGACCCAAGATTTGGGGGTGCTGCTTGCCCTGGTGCCGGCCTTGGTCCTGGGTTCTGGCCTGGGCACCCCTGACCCAGGGACTTGCAGAAGGATCCCTTGGGGAATGGTGACGTCCAGATGTGTTTTCTCTACAGACGTCCCTCTCGGCCCCAGGGTCGCCAGACCGGCGAGCCTCCCCTCTGCGGCTCACTCCTCAGCCAGGGCCACTAAGAAAAATACTCAGGCTTTGGGGTCAAAATGCTGCCGCAAACCCGAGCAGCGTGCGGCACAGGGAGCTGTTTGCGGTCAGGCGGTCAAGAGCCCTGAGGGGTATCCGAGCGTCCCCAGCGACCTTGCTGCCTCTGCTCTGGGCTGGTTCTCGCTCCAGGGTCTCCTCCCCACCCTTGGGCATCTACCCGTTCCTCCGGCGGCTGTTCTGGACCAGAGGCCCTCGGTGCCCGGTGCCTGACTCCGCCCTGGCCCGCCCCCGCGCTCCCGGGCGCCTCGCCGGCGCCGCAGACGCTCCGGTGTGTCCCCAGTCGTCTGTGGGGCCCCATGGAAACCGCACAGGGAGCTCCGCAAGGGAGCACGGGGGCCGAGGCGCTGCTGCGCGAGCTGGAGGCGCGGGTCCAGGACGTGGTGAGGGCGAGCTCGTGGTGGGAGCGCCACGGCGTGGATTGCACCATCCTCGCGCTCAGCCTCCTCTCCTTGCCGCCTGGTGAGGGACACGGGAAAGGGCGACAAGAGGCTGGGGTGGGTAGGGGGTGCGGGGGAGGGGATGAAGAGGTCTGCAGGGGAGGGTGGAGTTGGGGAGATGCTGCCTGGCGGGGACCCCAGGATGGAGAGTCACACCCCAAATCTGAAAGTCTGGTTGGAGCGTCCTGCCCTATGTCCCCAGAGGACCTGGGTGCTGCAGAAGGGTGAGAGAGAAGGGCTGGCATGAAGGTCAGAGGAGGGGAAGCTGAGAAGGGTCACAGAGAGGCTGGGAGGGAGGAGGTGGCCTGGGGGAGGGGAAGGGTGTTCCGTGGGGCCACTGGGGATGGGGTGAGGAGGGGGGCAGCTGTTTCCTCGGACCTCTCCTGGCCTGGACCCCCACCATGGCCAGAGGTCCCTGCTCTGGACTGCCGGAACCAAGACTCCTAGAATCCCCTTGAGGAGTGAATGGGGCTCTATTTTGTCCTGTAGAGAGAGCCAACCCCACCCCCATAGTGGGACCCACTCACCCCTGCTTGTGGCAGTCCCCACCCCCAGCTGGGCCCCCTCAGGTCTGGGCTTCCAGGGGTGGGGCTCTGGGCCAGGTCTCCAAAAGCCGGAGAAAGACTCTGCCCGCTCGCCCTGCAGGGTTCCTGTGCCTGGGCTCCCACAACATCCTGGTCTTTGTCCTGGGCATCGCCATCCTGGGTGTGTGCCACTACACACTCACGGTCAAGGGCAGCCACCTGGCCACTCACGGTGCCCTCACCGAGTCCAAATGCTGGAGCAAGATCTGGGCACACTTCTTCGTGGAGGTGAGCCCGGGAGGGGGTGGCGGCAGTCGCTGGTACCGGGTGGGCCACCTCGTGGCTCTGTGCGCCGGGATGTGTGTGTCTGTTGGAATGTGGATCCAAGTGTGCAGCATGCACTATACTGCGTGTGTCTGTGTGTGCCCTTGAGGGTGGTGGCACCTGGGGGCAGAGAACTGCACGAGGGGTGTGTGAGTATGCACCTGTGGCAGTGGACTCAGCCTGGGCACCCCTGTTTCTCTTCTGGGGAGCCCGCTCACCTCTGCAGCATTGGCCCAAGTGGTGACAGAAATTCCTCCTCCTACCAGGACACCTGTGGCTTGCAGGTCTCCGCCAAGACCTTTGGGCCTCCTGGTTTTGCAATTAGGGTTTAAAATGTAAGCTACAGACAGAAGGGATGGGGGAGCCGGTGCCTGGTGTCGCAACGTCCCAACCCTGGAATGTGCACCCCGCTGATGCCTGGTGGTGGCCGAGCCATCCTGAGGAGGCTTCTCGCTGCTCCCCCAAGTCTGCTTCAGGAAGGAACCTCCTCTCTCCTGACCCTGCGCCCCACTCCTTCCACCCCTCCCCATCTGTCTCAGCCTTCTCTCCCACGAGCAAGGCCAGGGAGGTAAAGGTGTCTGGCCGGGTTGCCCTTCTCTCTGGTCCCTCCCTGGTCCCTCTGCAGAACTGGTTCCCTCCTCTCTCCCCTCCAGGTGGATCCTCACCGGGCCAGCCAGGCAGGGGGCAGGGCAGGGCACAGCCTTTGGAGCTGCACTCCTCGGCTGGATTCCCAGCCCCGCATTGACTCAGCATGTTATTGAATTCAGTGTGTGAGTCTAACAAACAGGAATAACTGCACTACCTCCCCCGTGAAGCCGGCGTGAGGATTCAGTGTGGGCTTGGGCCTGACTCTTCGAGGCTGGCAAGTGTTAGCTTTGCGTTTTTTATTTTCCACTCTGGAGAGAACATGCAGTCAGCAGCAAGGAAAGGGTTAGCAGCCTTTGGTGTTTGTTGGTATCGTGTGTTTTTAACCAAAAGGTGGATACAATTGTGCAAAGCGGACAGAACTGTGTGTGCCGTGTGGCGCCAGCCCCCCACCTGCTCTCAGCGTTGCACGGAGGTTGTGCTCCTGCTGCCCAGGACCCCTTCTTGTCGGGTCCTATGCTCTTCCCCAGCCTTGACCTTCAGGAGACCCCATCACTACAGAACAGTTGGGTCCTCTAGTCCACAGCCTTAGGTGTCAGCCGAGTCTCTCTGGCTTTCCGGGGGCACCCAGCGTGTGCCGGGCCTGCATGGGGGTCTGCTGGCTGCAGCTGGGGGTGGGAGAAGACCTCACCCTCTCTGACCCTCTGGCTCTGGGGGGGAGGAGCAAGCAGGATGGAGGGGCCGGTGACACTCCAGGTTGTTGCGTGTCTCTGCTGAAGTGTCCCCAGTCATTCACACCTCCCCCCGCCCACAGGGACCTGCCTCTGAAGACCCACTTCTGGTCTACAGGAGACTGTTCCAGCCCCAGTACTAGCATCTCTCTGACCCTCCCTCCAGCCCACAGATAACCCTGACCTCCCCCTGCAAGAGCACCTGCCCCTCCCTGTCCTGAGTGATGTCACAGGGACTGTTACATTTTTGCGGACTGCCAGTGAAGGGCCACAGTAAGGTGGGGGGCAGGGCCACCCTGGTTTCAGTACTGAAGCTTAGGAAGCGCTGACTCCTGAAATCAGAGGGCGTAGGGCTCCCCCTGCAGGTCACTCACAGCTGGGGCACTGTCGGGAGGAAGAGGGAACGCGCTGCTCTACAGTCTCAGCCAAGACCCCCTTCCACAGCCGACTTTGTGCCACTGGGGGGCAAGTCACAGCTGGGCCACTGGCCACACAGGCCAGCTCTGCCCCCAGGAGGACGTGTCACCAGGGGAAGCCCTCACCTTCATTCAGGTCCTGTGTGGTGGTGGAAACAGCCAAGAGGCCCAGCTGGGCCATAGTTCTCGAATGTTCTCTTTCCACGAGGTCAGCGCGGCCACTGCCCCCAGGGCTGTCTCTCTGACCTGCTCTCTGCCTCCCTCCACCCGAGGCCTGAGAGGTGTTAGACCGCACAGGCTCGGCTGTGATTTTGCTTTTTATTTAAAAAATTCAATTCTGGGGCAAACTCAGATCTGCAGTCCAAAACATACTTTTATAAAACAAAACAAAACATTTATTTTGAAAATAATTACAGATTCACAGGGCGTTGCAAACACAGGATAGGCGGTCCGGTGCACCCTTCACCCGGCTCCCTCCAATAACTGCATTTCAGTAAGTGCTGTTCAATCGCAATGCCGAGAAACTGGCCTCCGCACGGAGTGCGCCTGTGTGTGGTCTGCTGCCGTTTCCCGGGCTACCGTGCAGGTTCCTGACCACTTCGGAGCAGCCCTTTGCCAACCCCCCCTCCCTCAGCTTTGGTGTGGCTTCCTCAAGGCCGAGCCTGTGGGTCTGCGAGCCCCTGGTGGGTTTGCGCGCGGCCTTGGAGCAAGGCCAGGCAGTGGCCTATGGAGGGCTGCTTAGAGAGAATGAGGTGGGGTTGCTTCTGGGGGGAGGGGCCGCCCAGCAGGTGGGGTGAGGATGTTTGGGGGCTGAGACAGTGTCTGTCAAGCCTGAGTGGCCAGTGGCTGAGCAGTGCCCTCCCCATTACTGAGCTTCTGCTCCCCGCTGAGCCCTCGGCGGATGCTGGGGACACAGCCTGAATAAAGCTCATGTCCAGTTCCCCAGGGGCCCAGTCAAGTGGGGTAACAGACACCAATGGCATCAAAATCATAAAAACCCTGATTGTACCGGCTGACACTTAGTGGCTGCTTCCTGTGTGCTTTACACACATTACCTCATCTAATAGCCACACCTCCTTACGAGGTCGAAGCCGTGATTACCTATTTGTGGGCGAGGAGACTCTGGTCTGGGAGGTTAAGTCGCCCGCCCAAGGCTGCTCAGCTGGTCCGTGGTGGGGCTGGACACGGGGGCGGGCGGTGCAGAACCCACCGGGCGTCAACCAGTGGGTGTGGAGGCCGTGAGCACCGACAGGCGAGGGGGGTACAGGGACACCGGCAGGCCGGCAGGCATTTTTGGCTATCACCGCTGGTGTGTGTGTGTGTGTGTGTGTGTGCACGCGCGCGTGCACCCGTTACTGGCATCTAGCGGGTAGAGACCAGGGATGCTGCTAATCATCCCACGCTGCATGGGACAAACCCCTGGAACACAGAATGACCCGGCCCCAAATGTCAAGAGTACCTAGGCCGAGAACCCCAGGGAGAGAGTCTGGAGGAGGCACTGCCAGGACAGGGCTGGCCAGGCCCGGCGCAGGACGGCAGTTTCACGGGGAGCAGATGCGCAGACAAAGGCACAGACTGGGAAGCAGTGTAATGCCTGAGGGGCCCGCAGAATCGAAGGGGGAGCCTGGAGAAGGGGGCAAGGGGGCCCGTGGGCCAAGAAGAGGAGCTCCGAGGTGACTGGGACCGGCCTGAAAGGGGAGAGGGTTTTCTGGAGCCGCTGACGGGCTCAGCACTGACGCGTGCAGCCCGCTGCCCTCAGGGGCCCCTCTGGCTTCTGCCCTCTCCCATCCAGAGGGGAGAAAGACCTGTCACTGCACACTTTGAATTCTGAATCATGTAAACATATTACCTGTTCAAAAACTAAATTAGACAGCTCCCTGTGGCCAGTGGCGGAGGTCCAGGGACCCCTCGGGGGCAAACTGAAGACTGACACCACGCCAGCTGGTGACGCCACGCCAGCTGGTGACACCACGCCAGCCCCCACGCCTGAGGACTGACAGCCAGACTTGCATTCTCACTGTGGGGGCAGAGCGGGTTGGGGGGGGTGCTGCCAGGTGCAGCAAATAAAATACAGATGCCTGGTTAAATTTGAACTTCAGATAAACAATGGATGTAGGCAGTCTCAGGGGGTATACTGCTGCATAAAGCAATTGGTTCTCCACCGGAAATTCCACTGTATCTGGGCATCCCAAACTTTGTCTGACAAACGTACCGCTGAGGCCCGTGAGCCCCAGGGGTCCCCACCACTCTGGAGCCTGCGTGAAGGGGCTGCCGAGCCCCTGGGAACCCGTGAGAGGACCTGGGAGGGACGGATGGGAGCCCCGCAGACTCCGGCCCCGAGTCCATTCTGCCCGAGGGACGCCGCCCTCGGCCGACCCACAGCCCCTCCTTCTCACGCTGTCTGTGCCTTCTGCCCTCCGCTCCTGTGTCCACCTCCCGAGTGGCCCTGCTGTGCCCCTGACCCTGAGCTGGAAAGCTGGCCTTGCCCTGGATTCTTCCTCCTCCTCCCACTCCTCACCTTTGCCCCAGATCCTGCCCCCGCACCTGCCCTTCCCGCCCTCAAGGCCCATCGCCCACTCATCCCGTCACTGCCCTTCCAGTCCAGCAGAATGACCTGTCTAACGCCCAGCTGGGGCTGCATCATAATTTTGTAATGATGGTTTTTAGTCCTGAAAAGCCTGTGTTTAAAAAATAAAATGAAAGGAAAATATTAGAGAACAGGTAAGACCTGAGAGCTCCCCTTACCTCCCAGGGCCGCTGGGGAACGAGGAGGAAGAGGACCTGTTGCTGCACACCTTCTGAATTCTGAATTATGCGAACATATTTCCTGTTCAAAAAACAAATCAGACAACTCTCTTTGGCCAGTGGCAGAGATCTGAAGACATTCTGGTGAACAAACAACTGAAAGAAAGAATGAATGAATGAGGGGGAGAGTTGGGACCCCCATTTAGCTGAGAGGAACTGCAGGGACGCCCCCCACCCCGAGCAGCCCGGCCACTTGCAGCTGAGAGATTGGGGCTCTTGGGTCCTGCTGAGGAGCACAGAGGGTGGTGCTATCAAGAATAACACCAACCTTGAGGCTTCCAGAACTTTCTTTAGGTCTGGGTGTGGAATCCCCTTGGGCGAGACCTTTAAGCAATCCTTTACAGCAGGACAGCCCGTTCTCCCGCTACCTCCGCGGCCCATGAGCAGACGGGCACCCCGGGTTCTGGTCGGTGGGTGCGCATGCGCTTGGACACGCGGAAATCTGCGTGCAGTCTCCCCTTCTCGCCTACATCCACCCGAGCACATCTCGATAGGAGTGAGAATCCAGTGTTACAGAAAGAGCCTCAAACCTGTTCTTGTTCATGTAAAAGGGCAAAGTGTACACGGACTCAGTGTGTCCTGAGCCACGCCATGCACCGCGCAGGTAGCCCGTCTCCCCCGCACCCTCAGGCCTGGACGCGTGGCTGGGAACCTGGCCGAGAGCCCCCTGAGGGTCTGGTTCAGGCTCCCTCGTTTCTGACATTGCTGCGCCGAGTGTGGTCAGCCTCTGGTCTGGGAGGACATGCAGAGCTTGCGCCAGGAGGAAAACCAGCCTTGTCACGAGGCAGACAGCTGACATTTCCTTATTCCGCGCCCCCTCCCTTCGGCAGCCACTGTTGTATCTGTGTCTGTTTTGTTTCTTCATCTTGTTTTTTTAGGTTCCACATGCCAGTGAGATCACACAGTGTTTGTCCCTCTGACTTATTTCTTTTTTAATATTTTATTTATTTTTTAGAGAGAGGAGAAGCGAGGGAGAGAGAGGGAGAAACAGCAATGTATGGTTGCCTCTCACATGACCCTCACTGGGGACCTGGCCCGCAACCCAGGCATGTGCCCTGACTGGGAATCAAACCGGGACCACTTGGTTCCCAGCCCGCGCTCAATCCACTGAGCTACACCAGCCAGGACCTCTGACTTATTTCACTTCACATAGTACCCTCTCCGTCCCTCCACGTTGTTGCAGGTGACGAGATTTCGTTCTTTTTTGTGGCTGAGTCATATTCCTTTGTGCGCATGCGCCACATCCTTTTTATCCACTCGTCCACGGAAGGACACGTAGGCTGCTTCCATACCTCGACTGTTGTAAACAACGCTGCAATGAACAGAGGGATGCATGTATTTTTTTCAAATTAGTGTTTTTGCTGTCTTCGGATAAATACCCAGCAGTGGAACTGCTGGGTCATACAGCAGCCCTATTATTAATTTTTGAGGTGCCCCCGTACCCTGTTTTCCATGGTGGCTGCACCAATCTGCAGTCCCACCAGCAGTGCCTGAGGGTTCCATTTTCTCCACGGCCTCACCAGCATTTATTTATTGATTTACTGCTGATTCAGCTGACGTTGCTTGAAGGAAGAAGCAATGAGGAGAGGATTGGCCCTGGAGCAGGAGGGCGCGGAAGGAGCAGTTACAAGCAGCGGCCCCTTCCAGTGACATGGGAGAGACCGAGAGGTTCAAGACACACTCTTGCCTTGGCAGAGGCAGGTCAATCTCAGGACATCCCGACAGACCCCGGCTGCGGCCCCCTTGTGCTCACTGCCAAAGACTGCTACCACTACCGACAACCAACCCAGGAACCCCAACGGGCGTGTGCTCTCGAGCAGGCAGGTCCTTGGAGACCAGCAGGCCCGGAAGAGTCCTCCAAGCTTTAATCAAAACATTGCCTGCCCACCCTCTGCAGCCTCTCCCAGGTTCTGTCCCTGGGCAAGGTTACGAAAAAACAGCAAATCCCGCCCCTGGGGGGTTACGTCACCTGAGAGCAAAGCAGTTGGTCCTGTGGGCTCCACCACAAAGCCTTTGCTGAATTAGCATTGACCTTCCTGCCCTCTGCCTTCTCAGTGGGCCCTGTGCTGTCCGGGTTTGCCCCGTCTGTTGTGAAACCGACATTGTGACATTATTAACTGTGCTCCTCAGCGTCCTTTAGATAGAGCTTGTGGTGACCTTTTGTCTTCATTTCATTCCAAAGGAGGAAGTCTCTGAGCACAGAGTGAGAGGGTGGTGGCCTTTGTTCTCTTTTTCTCCTCCTGGACCTGCCTCTGCTGCAGGGGCCTTACGGCTTATCTTGGGTGAAAGCTGGGTTTAAATCCCGCCCCTGCTACCTGCCTGGCTGAGGGACTGGGGTGGCCACGTGGCCTCTCTGTATCTGGGTTTCTGCCTCTGTGGACTGTGGATGATGACACCACTGACCCCTGGGCTTGGAAGGCTCACAGGTCACGTAGGTGATGTGCAGAATGCTGAGTACTTGCCTCTGCTCCCTGTAAAAGGCTCACAGTGATTGGCATTGGAAAACCTTTCCCGTTCTCCCGGAAGCAGGCAGGCAGCATCTCCAATACAATTAGCAAATCTCCTGGCCTGGGTAAAATATTGCAAGAGGCTGACATCTGCATGCTCATTTGCATGTATCTGCATAAGAAGCGCCTTAGCCCCTCTTTGCATCCAGATGATGGGTCCTGGAGTCAGAGAGCTGCTGCTCAGGACCAGCTCTGGAGAACCCCGTGAATGCCGCAGAAGAGCCACCCCCAGGGAGACGCTAGCTCTTGGCACCCTCACCCCAGGTGCCGCCCTCCTGGACAGTTTAGGAGATTCCCTTCGCCTCTGGACCAACCACACACCCCGCCCTTTCCTGCCGCAGGCTCAGGATGCAAAGTAGTGCTGTGAAGGTACAGATGTTTCCAAGAGAAACAGAAAATAATCTGGTGCCAGGTGCCCGGAACTTGACCTGCAGTGTGTTCAATCCTCTCGGGCTCGCAGGCTTGTCCGATGGTCAGTGGCAGAGTGGCAATCGGGGGTGGGGCTGGCCGCTTGCCCCCAGCACTTTGCAGTGCCACCCCAAGTCGACACAGCTGCTTTGACTGGCTGCCACTCCGTGGCCGCCGACACGTAAGAGTTGATGGTCAGGGGGTGTGAGTCGGGCAGTAAGGCCCTGGACGGGGGGTGTTCTCAAAGCTCCCAAAGGTCCTGCTTTGCCTGACTGGGCTGACGTGGACCCCGGTGCCCTTTCTGCCCCCCCACCCCCACCCCGTAGGTGTGCACGGCCTTCCCTGCAGAGGACGCCAAGTACGGGCACGTCAAAATGCACCATGGCTACACCAACGTGCTGGGCCTGGGGGACTCGAGCACGTGGAAGCTGCCTCTCCTCAACCGCTACTTGTACATGTTCCTCGCTCCTCTCTTGATTCCCATCATAACTCCTCTGGTGGCTGTCGGTGAGCACGCCGGGGGGCGGGGCGGGGCGGGGCAGGGCGGGGCCGGGGGCGGGGCCGGGGCCTGGGCGGAGTGCCCTGTACGGGGCTGCTCACCCTTCTCTTCCTCCCCTCCTCCACCCCTGGAGGCTACCTACAGAGGAAGCGAGGTGTCCTGAAGGAAGACAGAAACTTTCTGAGACGGCCAGGCAGAGTGGAAAGAGCCTCAGACCCAGGGCCAAGTCTGGGTAGCCACTTACTGGCTGGTGACCGCAGGCAGCTTACTTAACCTCTCTGAGCCTCAGGCTCTCGCCTGCTCCTCAGGGGCGATGGGAAAGCAGAACGAGGTCATGGATGGAAAAATGCTTTGTAAATGCCTCGCACGGCATGGCATGTTAGAATTTTTAATGTCACGGGGACAAATTATATGGTGAAAGGAGCAAGGGCTGGGGGGCAGCCAGGCCTGGGTTCGAGCCCCAAGCCACCACTTACTGTCAGTGTGACATTGGTCAAGCTGCTTAATGCTCCATTGGCTCACCCATAACGTGGGCGAATCCACTTTCCAGGGCTGCGTGTGCATGAACACACCTAGATCCCCCTAGTTAGCACCTCTGAGCCACCGGGGAGCCAGCTGATGGGTCTGAACCTTGCCCACCCCGCCACTGTATTTCTTGCCCCCTCTGGCAGAGCGGCTGAGGAAGGGGAAGCCCAGCGTAGCTCTGCGGACGTTGGGCCTGATCTCCCTGGGCCTTTATTCGCATTACTGGCTGCTCCTGAACGTGTCTGGCTTCCAGAGCGCCGGCTCTGCCCTGGTCTGCATGCTGAGCACCAGGTCCCTGCTGGCCCACCCTTACCTCCACATCAACATCTTCCAGGTAAGGTGCCGGGGGCTGGGGGCGCGTTCCCCACCTGAGCAAGCACCCCCGCAACCTCCCGCCCAGCCCTGTATGTTTCTCTCTGTGGGTCCTCGCAGAGAGTTCGGGTCTCAGGAGAGGAATTCGCTGCTTTTCAACATGGACTGTCACTCGCATGGGGATTGAAGATTTGTTAAGAACCTCCTATACATAGGGCACTTGATTAAGCCCTGGGGGACACAAGAGAGTAGCCCCCGGCCCCTTACTGTGATAACCCCCAGGGAAGGGGGATGGGGACCATCCCAGAGCCCCAGCACTGGCCAGGAGGCAGGCAGACTGAGGAGCTGGAAGGGCAGGGCTCAGCGCACAGTACAAAGGCCTCCTGCTCCCGGGGCCGATGCACCGTGGCACCGTTCCAGCACTCACCGCAGCCGCCTGGTGACTGAACCCCAGGCGCAGCCCCCGCCCGACTTGCTAGAATGGAAGCTCCGTTCACTTCACGTCCCTTAGACTTAGGACGGCGCCTGGCAGAGGAGGCGCTTATGCAAACCTATTGGACCAAAAAAAAAAAAAACACTCGTAGCTACATGAGCTTGACCTTGAATGACAAGCGGGATTCTGATTGGTGAAAGCAGCAGAACAGGGCCTCTCTAGGATGAAGCCAAGACAGAGTGACATGAGAGCCAACAGCGGGTGTTGAGAGCTTTGGAGGACCCTGGGACCCGAGGGGCACCCCGGCCAAGCCCCTCATTGCACAGGTGGGGAGGGAGGCCCAGAGACGGACAAGACAGCTCAGGGCCCAGCCTCCTCACGCCTCGGCCAGGTCCACCGGCGTGGGAGTGGGGGCACAAGGACCCACGGACCCCTGGGTGCTGAGTGAAGACACCCAGGACAGGGTGCGAGGTGTGGGCCTGGCTCAGGCCGTGACCCGTGCGTCTGTCACAGCACATCGGGCTGCCCATGTTCTCCCGGGACAAGAAGCCCCGGCGGATTCACATGATGAGCCTGGGGGTGCTGAACCTGCCCCGGCTGCCCGTGCTGGACTGGGCCTTCGGCCACTCTATCGTCAGCTGCCACGTGGAGCACCACCTCTTCCCCCGGCTCTCCGACCACATGTGCCTGAAGGTAGTGAGGGTCGAGCCCGAGGGGCTGGGATGAGGAGGCTATTGCAGAGCAGAGGGTGGGTACCCTTCCGTATTTGCCTGAACACCAAGTCCCCCAACTGGCAGAAAGGCAACCCAGGGTACGAGCAGAGTGTGGGGTCCCATCAGAGACACGTGGGCTTCTTCTCAGCGGGGCGGCTCGATGAGGTCGTTGGCCGTCTCTGAGCCTCAGCTTCCCCGTCTGTTCTGGCAGAGGAGTGAGCGGTGCTCACGTTGACAGGCTTGGCACAGGAAGTGGAGAAATGGATCTGAAATGCTGGGCACACAGTAGGTGCTGCACAGTAGGTGCTGTTTGCACAGTAGGTGCTCGTGATAGGGAGCCGGGCTGGGGGAGCGGTGTAGGCGGCTTTTCCCTCACCTGCTGGGAAGGGGAGAGGCAGGAATTCTCCTGGCCGCCCAGCCCCCACAGAGCATCATGGAGCAAGGCAGACAGGAGCTGGGGCTGGGAAGAGGAACGGTCTGTGCGGATGGGCCTGCCTGCAGTCCTGGCTCAGTGGCCCCATCCCCTCACCCTCTGGCAGGTGAAGCCCGTGGTATCCCAGTTCCTCCAGGAGAAGCAGCTACCTTACAATGAAGACACCTACCTCGCTCGCTTCTGGCTCTTTCTCAGTCGCTACGAGGAGCTCATGGTGCAGACCCCTCCCATCACTGAGCTGGTGGGGCTGCAGTGAGGGGCAGGCTGGCACAGCCACCCTGCTCCCCTCCAGGGCCCAGCCCCAGCTCTTCTGCTGCTTCTTGCCCTTCCCCCACGGTGCGGCTGGGCTGCTGGTGGTGCACCTGGAGCACAGAGGCCCTGGGCAGGCAGGGAAGCAGGGAGCTCATGCCGGAGGCTCCGCACGGGAGGGTCACCTGCCCTGCTGGCTTCTCTGGACTTTGAGGGCTGTCTGGAGGAAAGGAATAGGGGTGGCTGGGGACTCTGGGCATGCTGGCTGACTCCGTCTTAGGACTAAACAGCTGGATTCCTCCCCCACTGTACCTGAGCCTTGTAGGGGTGAGGGAGGGTGATGGGGCGAGGAGAGCCTGTGCAGGGGGCAGGCCAGGAGGGGGCATTGAGAGAGCAGGGCCCCCCTCAGCTAGGGCCTCCCTGGTGCCAGGTGAGTTGCATATGTGGCCACCGCTTCTTCTCGTGCCCTTGGAGCCTCTGTCCCTTAAGGAGCCCTCTCCCCAGGGACCACAGGGGCGGTTACCTTTGGCTGACTCTCCTAGTTTCCCAGCTGGAGAGGCCTGTGCCAGACCCCGGCTCAGGAGCTCCCAAGAGCCACAGCATCAGCAAGGTCGAAGTACATGTGTTTTATAAAGAGAACGTTCCGGGTTCGGGAAGGAAGGGGATAAAGAGTGTAAGTAGCTTTGAGCATGGTCTTCTAGCTCCAGAGAGTCTGCTTTGTTCCAGGTCATTCAGGAGTGGACCTGAGAGAACTATCAAGTGAGAGAGAGAAAATTCACTGAGAGGGGAACTGAGGCCTGAGGGGGTGATGAGCACAGGGCCTGGGGGACAGACGGCCTTAAAGAGGGAAGGAGAAGGAGGAGGAGCGTGTGGTGCAGAGACCACGGGCTGGGCTGTGACAGTCTCCTCTGCAGCCTGCGAGGGGGGCGGGGATGTAAGGGAACTGCTGCACCAGCCCAGGAAGAGGTCCAGGTGCTGGGGACGCCACCGAGACCCAGCCTCCGTGGGCAGACTTGAGAGGGGGCTGGGGCTGCCCTGCCTGGGGGCTGGCAGAGGGGCTGCAAGGAAGGGCCCAGCTGGAGGCTGAAGGAGGGACAGAGAAGGAGGCCAGAGCAGAGGTTTGTCACCTCGGCACTGTGACATCTCGGCCAGATAATGCTTTGTCGATGGGCCTGTCCGTGCCTTACAGGATGTTTAGCGGCGTCCCAAGCTTCTACCCAGGAGTCTTCGTGGTGACAATGGAAATGTCTGAAGGCACTGACGAATGTCCCCTGGGTGGCAAGGCCATCCCTGGTGGAGAACACACTTTCTGAACGCACAGTTGCCTTGTTTTCAGTGAAGTCCTTGCAGGGGTGAAGGGCATGCCGACCCCGAGGAAGAGAGGCCAGCAGGTGGGACTGGGTGGAGGGGCAGATGGCAGGCAAAGGGCGTTCTCTAAGCCTGGTCCTGTTGGAGAACCCTTCTCCAGTGTGGCCTTAGGTGGCTTTGCTGGGGAGCTGCCATATGCCCCTGCGGACCCTTTCCCCACTCCTCTCCTCCCTGCCTTCCTTGGCTCAAGGCCACAACTCCCGTCACATCCTCTCCTGCAGCTACAGCTTCGTGTCCCTTAATCCTGCCGTCACCTCTGTACAAAGTTCCTTCCTTAAACTCTCTGCAGTCAGCACTTTTAAGTGAACCGTCCGTGCCGTGCTGGGAGGCTGACTGATGGAGCACAGTTTGAATCCCAGCTGCCCTCCTGGACCCAGGCAGGCTTGGCAGCCTCCCCAGCCTCCTACAGCTTCCTGCTGCTCTTCCGAAATGCATCCGGAGCTCAGAAATGGCTTTTAGACCTGTGAGCGGGACTACACAAGTGGCCAGTTCTCCACATGAAAAATGCAATGTCAGCAAAGGCCCCATGGCATCGTCCCGCCTCGTGATTAAAACCATCTTAATACAAAGGCAGTGACTCACTGTTATTGATCTGGGCCTGAGTGGGAATGGGCAGCCGCTGCAGGCCCTGGTACCAGACTTGGCGGTACCACAGGCAGCCGGAACAAGTCGCTTTGATTACTCTGGGACTGGAGTTTCTGTTACTCCAAGAATGTGGACTGGAACGCATGGGGCTGGTGAGGTGAGGGGAGGTGACAGGAGGGAATGAAGTCCTTTGAGGGCTCTGCAGCGACCTAAGATCTAATGTGCACAGGTGTATGAGAGGTGATAATATTGATGACGATGATAGCTAACGTCTATTCAAACCTTATAGCACATTGTTTACCTGTTCCAATTAATTTTTAATCTTTACAAGAACCTAGTACTACTTTCCTTGTGTTACGTGTTGTGAAGATAAGCCTTGGAGGGATTACATTTCTCAATGTCATAGAGCTTGTAAGTGGTGGAGGAAGGATTTGAACCCAGGGTGTCCCGCTCTGGAATCCCCGCTCTTCACCACCAATCAGAGTGCCTCTGGAAGGGGAGCCCTGTGGGGCCTTCTGGGATATCTGATCCTGAGTCTCCTTCTCTTCCTCCCACGTGAAAGGATAATAAATGATTCGATCTTTAAGACAAATTCTTCATGAACATCCTCTATGTGCCAGGCGCTGTGCAAAGCTCTGGGGACAGAGGAGTGAGTGAGAGTGGGCCCCAGCCCCCGGGGCTTGCAGTCTATCCAGTGCAGGAGTTAACCACCTCTTTCTGAAAAAGGACCAGATGGTAAATATTTTGGGCTTTGTGGACCATGTGGTCTTTGTCACAAATACTCAAAGCATTTTGTGCCATCCAAGTGCGCAATAGCCATAGCGGCATGTAAAGAAATGAGCCTGACTGTGTTCTAATAAAATGTTTATGGATTTATGTAATTTTCACGTCACAAAATATTATTCTTTACATTTAAAAACAACCATTTAAGAATGTCAAAACCATTAACGTGTGGGTTGTATAAAACCAGCCAATGGGTAGGATGTGGCCTGCCGTAGTTTGCCCATTACTGGTCTAGTGGGACAGGCACAAACGCAACGACGTGTTATAAATGAGAACATTAGGAGGGAAGTGACGGCAAGGGGCCCAAGAGGCTCCTGGGGGGCTGGCCACATTCTCCTTCTTTTAAAAGATTTTATTTTTATTTATTTTTAGAGAGAGGGGAAGGGAGGGAGACAGAGAGGAAGAGAAACAGCAATGTATGGTTGCCTCTCACATGGCCCTCACGGGGACCTGGCCTGCAACCCAGGCATGTGCCCTGACTGGGAATCAAACCGGGACCCTTTGGTTCCCAGCCCGCGCTCAATCCACTGAGCTACACCAGCCAGGGCTACGTTCTCCTTCTTGATCTGGGTGATGGGTACACGATTACATCCTTGTGATGATTCATCAAACGGTACACTTCCGATTTGTGCACTTTTCTGTTTGTTACGGTTCAACTAAAAAGATAATGAAACAGGATAAGGCAGTATAGTAAGTAATAATGGGGTAGAGTGTTAAGAGGACCAGAAGGGGCTCTAAACCAGCTTGGGAGAGGACGGGTCAGGGAAGTCTTCTCCAAGGAAGCATTTGACAAGGGGGTCCTTGGGAGAAGAGGTAGCTGAAGCTGGCCTTAGGCTGACTGGGTCAGATGTGACCACAGATCCTGTCATTTAAAAATCTACTTTGCTCATCGTGGGTTTTTTGGTTTAATTTTGCACTCGGGGCCAGTGCCTCCCCAACTTCACGCTTTTCCAGCCCTTGGACAGAGTCAAGATCTGGCTCAGTCCATAGCCCCTGAGCAAACTGCTCCTCTCATCTCCTCACCTATTGAAAAGGGAAGGGGTGAGGCTGGACAAGATCTCTGGATGAAAAAGGCATTCTACAGAAAGTAACCTCACAGGGGGAGCTGATCAAAAATTCCTAAACGGGCAGGTCTTGGTGAGTCGTCACGCCCCAGGCCTATCACTTCTTTAGTGAAAGGTTTTAAGCAAGTCCTGTCCATTGTTCTTGTGCATCGAGGTTAACACATTTTTGAAATGCCAAAATACCTCGCCAAGCAGTAATCACCCACAAGAGAGCACATAATCTAGTTAGCCACTCTGCAGTCCAATCCCTGCTTTGCTTTCTCCTACCTTCATTGGATCGTCCTTATGTTCCCTCTTTAATTCAAAGGCCCAAAAGAAACGGCAAAACTTATTCTCAGGAGCATCTGAAATCTTGATTCCTCGCAATTGTCATCCGTTTTGGCTCAAATACATTTTTTTAAAAATTCTCTACTGGTTTGGACATTTCTTACGGTAGCATCTTGCTGGGATCACACCTGTACAGTAACCTGGTAGGTGAAAACGGCCGCCAAATTCCAAGAGGAGCCCCTTTTTTCGGAGTTCCGAGGTTGCTTGAACCCAGTGGTGATTGGTTGGCAGCTCAGGTGGACTACCTATCAAAAGGGAACGGCGCTTGCGTCATCATCCAGCGACGAGAGGCTAAGTAACTCCTCTCTAATTGGTTCCTTTCAGCAAACGGGATTGAAACTGCGTTGAGGGTTTGCTCTCCTTTAACTCTAGACTTCCCATAACTGGAGGGCGGGTAAAGATTGGGGCCAAATTTATTTAGTCACGTAGGGACCGGAAGTCCGGGGGCGGGTCTTCAGCAGGAGGGGGTGGCTCCAAGGGCGGGCTTCTCCTTTGGGGGCGGGATCCTTTCGAGCATGGAGGGTGGAGCAGCCGCAATGTGCTGTCTCAGAGCATGAGAGGCGGGATTTGGGGCGGGGCCGAGACGGTGGGCGGGGTCAGGGAGGGGCCGGGTCAAAGCCCGCGCCCAGCGCGGAGCTCAGGGCAGTCCTCGGTATGAGATCCGCTGGCGGGACCCTCAGATCCGTCCCAGCCATGGCTCCGCGCTGCTGGCGCTGGTGGCACTGGTGGTCGGCGTGGCCTCGGACCCGGCCGCCTCCCGCCGGGAGCACCCCGGGTAGGAGCTGGGCACCCCTGGGGCTGGATGGGAGCGCGGGAAGGCCTGAGAGCGCTAAGTGGAGGGGTTGGAGCCGAGATGGGGCAGAGTTGGAGAAGGGCGAGAAAGGGGACAGGGCAAGACTGGAGGGTACACTAACGCTGATGAGATGGGGTGGTGTACGGGGGCAGATTGGGGCCCTTGCTGTACGGGGATAAGGTGCCCTAGGGCGAGACAAGGGTCAACGAAGGTGAGAAGGAGAGACCGTGATGTCCACAGGTGGGAGAAGGGGTGAATGAAGGCGATATGGAGGTCCGTGGGGCACGAGAGAAGTCTGGGGTGAAACAGGGGTCTGTAGGAATGGGGCGTGTCTATTAGGGCAATATAAGGTTCTGTGGAGAGAGGGGTCAGAGAGGTAGTGCCTGGGAGCACTGTGGGAAGATCCATGCGGGGACACTGGGGTGGTACGGGGGCCGTTGGAAGGATGTGGTATTCTAGCTGGGCGGGTAGGGAACTCCCTAAGGAAAATGAAATGCTGTGCAGGGCAACTTCAGGGGTGGGAGGTGGGAGTTGCTGAGTGCATCGTCTTCTGTGACATGGTTCATGGGTGAGCGTGGGGTTCTCAGTGAAGTCACAACCTTTGAGGTTCGGGTGACATAAGGAACCCTGCGAACGCCAAAGCTTTGACAAAAAAACAGGAACATGGAGCCTGGGGAGCTCCATCTTGTGTTCAACCCTGAAGTTGGTTTGCAATTGGGGTGGGAGTGTTGTTCTGACCTCCCTCGCCCTCCCCCATGCCCAGGCTCCCGCCAGCAGTTCTCCACGCAGGAGCAGACCCCCCAGATCTGTGTGGTGGGCAGCGGCCCAGCCGGCTTCTACACTGCCCAGCACCTGCTAAAGGTAAGCCATGCCCTCCTGGCTCCCTCACCCACGGTTCCCTCACCGTGCTGCTCCACCCAGAAGGGCAAGCCCTACCCACTGTGGGATCCTCGATGGGCAAGGGGTTCCCAGCCTAACTAAACTGGACACATTCTACACGCTTTGTCACCTACACCTAAGACTCCCCACCCTAGGTCCTTAGCTATGAGAGAAGTGTGTCTGCCTCATGGACGATGGCCAGTGGTCAGTGGCAGGGGGTCAGCGATGCCTCGTTGGCCAAGCCCTCCAGGGGGCTTATGCAGACCTGCAGGATGACTTATCCTGCCCCTCGTCTTCCCTGCTTTCTTCTCTGTCTCCACTCTCTCCCCAGCACCCCGCATCTCGAGGCTCGGACCCCTCTTCTCGGGGTGTCCTGTAACTCTGTCCACCTCGCAGTCCTCTCCTCACCTCTCCCCACCAATGGCCCCGTTCCTCCCCTGCCAATGCCGTTCTTTCAGCTGCTCTTTACTGCCCGAAGGCCAGTGTCTCAAGGTTTACAGTGTTGGCCTTGGTGAGCGGGGCTGGCCCCACAATTACTAATTACTCTTGAGACTTGGCCAGGCCTTGGACCTTGGTGGGAGGGAGGGAGAACCATGGTGGGGGAGGAGAGAAGGGGGACTTAGGCTGACTAAGACATGGAGCAGTGGCCTTGTTTTGGAGAGACTGGGAGTGCCCATGAAGAGACAGGAGAAAGGATAAATATATTCATTACACACACACACTTGCAGATACTTAAAAGGGATTGTGACCAACTGGCCCAGTTGTCCCAGGACATGGGCCTCAGTGTCAAAACTGGGAGCGTCCTGGGGAGACTAGATGAGTTGGTTGCCCTGGGGCATGGCGACCTGAGCATGCCTTCCACATAACACAGGTGAAGGAGCAGATTACGACGCTGTGACCAGCACATGCCAAGTTGGGGGTGGGGGGGGGTCAGTGGGGAAGGTGCGTTTGGTCCACACTGAAGGAGGCCGAGGGCCTGCCACAGGTGGGGAGTCATCCCAGGCAAGCTGCCACGTGGTCGGCCAGCCTGGGGCTCTGGTCAGAGCCCAGAGGTATCGTCGGGGCTGGGGAGGCCCTGGAGGGTTTTGTGTAAGGGGCACTGTGCTTGCTGAGCCTGAATTTGGGGGAGTGGGGAGATGGGGCCTTCCGGGCAGGACGGTCAGTGCCTCCACTGGGAGCAAAGGCTCTGATGGGGGACCAACTGGACAGGGTTGAGGAGTCCCAGGGTGTAGGCTCCGGGTGGGTGTGTGAAGGAGCAGGGGTGTCAAAGTCATGTTCACCAGGGGCCACATCAGCCTCGCGGTTGCTTCAAAGGGCTGAATATAATTTAGGACCGAATAAATGTAACTACTCCTTAACAGTTAAGCGAGAGCTCGGCGCTGCTGCCCGGTAGAAACAAGGTGAAGGGCCGGAGTCGTCCCGCGGGCCTTGTGTTTGCCGCCTGTGGAGTACCAGAAGGGGCGAGGCTTGGGGGAAGGGGGAGTCGGCTGTGACCGGATGGGTTTGAGGTGCCTGGGGTGAGCTGTCCAGGGTGCTCAGGTTTGCAGCTGGCGAGGAGGTCTGGGCAGGAGGGAGAGAGGGGCATATCAGCAAGGCCACGGGAATTGGAAGTCGCAGGGGAGCAGATGAAACTTCCCCGGGGGCAGTGTGCCTGGGCAGGGGGTGGGGCCCCAGACTGGAAGAATCTCAGGGAATGTTTCTGTTGGAAGGGGGGCAGAGGAAAAGGGGCTTGAGAAAGAACAGCTGGTGGGACAGGAGGGGGGTCAGGAGGGGAGGGACAGGAGGGAACTGCAGGGTTAAGAGGAGCGGGTCCAGGAGACAAGGCCAGCTGTGCAAGATAATGGAGATAACCAGTGAACACGTCAGGCGGATTCAGCTTTATGGAGGTGACCTTGGAGAGGGCAGTGTGGCCTAGAGGGAAGGGCCCACGGCAGGAAAGAGCGGAAGATAAAGTGGGGTTGTGTAAGGTGTTTTCCTCCCGGTGAGCAGTTTGACCTTTGCCCTGTGGCGGTGGGCAGCCAGGGAGGGTTCCTGAGTGAGGCAGTGACTTGCCGCAGCAGCAACAGTAATAGTAACTGAGGCTTTGATTGGTTGCCGCTCACCGTGCATCAGGGCGAAGTGCTTCAGACCTTGTTCGAAGCATCATGCCAGAAGGGATGTTCTGTTGTTCAGAGAAGTTAGAGAGCCAGAGTGGTGGGGTCCCTGTGGCTGTTGATCCAAAGCCGGAGTTCCATATCAGTGGGGCTTGAGGGGCACTGGGCCCAGTGCCTCCTGTGGCAGGCACGGATGGGAGAGTTGGACCCATGGAGGGGCAGGTGGGGGTGGGGCTGGCCCCGGGGACAGGCGATGGAGTGGAGGGGAAGGGGATTTGGACACAGGTGAGGAGGCGAGCCGCTTTTCTCTCCCTCTGCCCGCCACACGCCCCAGCTGTGCTCCCGGCTACCTGTCCAGCTCGGTCCGCTTTCTGACAGGATGACCTTGGAGACTACAGCTAAGGCAGCGTGGTTCTCAGGTCATCAGCCTGACTGGGCATTTGAAGAAATGTCGAGGGGTTTGAAGGCAGGGCTGTGTGGACATTGGGTGCCCCTCTGGTGGAGGGCAGGCTACCCCCTGCCTGTTGGCTGAGTTCTCACCGTCTCCACTGACTGGCAGTCCTGGTGGTCTGATCTCAGCGGCCCCACTCCTCTTGTCTAGGGAGATGGGGAGTCTGGGAATCACTTTCTCCTTGCAGAGGGTCGAGGCCTCCTTGCGTCCTCGGCCCACTGAGCAGGGCTCTCCTGCTCTGTCTGGGAAGGGGCAGGAGTGCACCCCACCCCTCCCTCAGCCCCACTGCCCACCGCCTTCCTCCCCAGCACCACGCCGGCGCCCATGTCGACATCTATGAGAAGCAGCTGGTGCCCTTTGGCCTGGTGCGCTTTGGCGTGGCACCCGACCACCCCGAGGTGAAGGTGGGTCTCTCTCGGCACAGAGTGGAGGGTGGGAGACTTGGGTCAAGGTGAGGAGGGAAGGGACGCTCTCTGGCCACATGTAATGACCCCAGACCCTGTAGATGCCACCTAGGTTCCATCCCGGGGACATCGTGGGGTGAGGGTGGCACAGGTGTGGTCCCTGGAGCGGTCCCATCCTCTAGCCCCTCCCACTCTGGGCCCGGCAGAATGTCGTCAACACCTTCACCCAGACGGCCCGCTCTGAGCGCTGCGCCTTCCGTGGCAATGTGGCCGTGGGCAGGGACGTGACCGTGCCAGAGCTGCGGGAAGCATACCATGCGGTGGTGCTGGTGAGTGCAGACAGGCAGGGGAGGAAGGGCACTGGGGCAGGGCAGCAGCAGGAAGTGGAGGCTGAGGGATGGAAGGCACAGGAGTGAGGCCCAAACCACTGGGCATAGCCAAGGGTGGAAGCTGGGGAGCAGGAGCTGGCTGGGGCACCCTGAGGCCATGGGTGGGTGATCTGGCCCTTTAATGGGTGCTGAGGACTCTGGGTCTCCCCTCAGAGCTATGGAGCAGAAGACCACCGGGCTCTGGAAATTCCTGGGGAGGAGCTGCCTGGTGTGTTCTCAGCCCGGTCCTTTGTGGGCTGGTACAATGGGCTTCCCGAGAACCAGGAGGTGAGTTTGGGGTGCACTCCCGCTGCCTCTTCCTCCCCACCCCTCAGCCAGGGCTGGGGCAGCCCTTAGATGCCAGAGCTGGGCGAGAAGGAGCCATCTCCAGGACTCGGGGAGATGAGACGTGATGTGAGATTTCAGGCTGAGGAGGCCCCTGGGCCTAAAGGGGTGGGGCCGGGTTGGGGAGGGGAGGGGGACCGAGTGGGGCTCAGAGATCCCCAAGGGCTGTGGACTGGTAGCCTGACTGCAGCCAAGGCGAGGGGTCCCCTATCCAGACCTCTCCCCTCCAGCTGGCGCCGGACCTGAGCTGTGACACAGCCGTGATTCTGGGCCAGGGGAACGTGGCTCTGGACGTGGCCCGGATCCTGCTGACCCCACCTGAGCACCTGGAGGTGAGTGGGTGGGGCAGGGGCAGGAGAGGGAAGGTAGGGAAGCTGAAGATTCACCCCTACAGGCTGAGCTTCGTGCCTCTGTTTCCCCAAGGTGTCAGGCAGGGGCCTTCGGAAAGGCTGCCCGGGAGCTTCATCTCAGACAGTTTCTCCTTTGCTTTTTAAAGGCCACTCTAGCTACGTGGCCTTAAAAAAAAAGAGTATTCCATGGACCACAGAACGCTGCTTGGAACACTCACCTCACCGCGTGCCAGTTAATCTTTTGGTTCTTAGCTCAACTGTCCCTTCCTTCCGGAAGCCTGATCCCTTCCTCTCCTAGACTTGTCTGCCATTTCGAAGCGTGTTGTGACCACTTTAATTTTACATTTATTGATGAGTATTTGATAAGTCTCTCTCTCTCTCTCGACCAGATCAGAGGCTCTGTGAGGGCTGGCACCACGTCTCTTTTGCGCACCATTAACACCCCTCTCCCCGCCCCTTGCCTGGTACCATGCGCGGTAAACTCTTGTTGAAAGAAAGCACGGGCCTGGTTTGCTTCTCCATTGAGCAATTTGCAGAATTGGCGGTAGTGCTCCATATGGACACCAGGGGGCGCAGCGGTACACGTTCCGGCTGTCAATCTTCTCAGGCTCAGAGTGGGATGTGAGCCAGAGGAGAGGCTTCCTGTAGGATGACTTTAAGGTCCTTCTTTTGTGTCAGAAAACGGACATCACGGAGGCATCCCTCAGGGTACTGAGGCAGAGTCGGGTGAAGATGGTGTGGATAGTGGGTCGACGTGGACCCCTACAAGTGGCCTTCACCATAAAGGTGCTGGGGCCGGAGGGAGAGGGGCCAGGGTCCTAAGTGGATGGTCTTCCCTTGGGAGGTGCAACAGGGCAGAGCCCCTGGGAGCGCTGCTGCCTGGGGCGGGAGAGGGGAGCCAGACGGGGCCCAGTGCCCTCCCTGGTGGTGGCCCCCACCTGGCCTGGGCTCTGGGGTGGGCCCAGGCGTGGACAGTGCTCTGGACCTGACCTCCTCCCCCACTCCCACCCCCACCCCCAAGGAGCTTCGGGAGATGATTCAATTACCAGGAACCCGGCCCATTTTGGATCCTGCGGATTTCTTGGGCCTCCAGGACAGAATCCAGGGTGAGGGGCCCTGGCCTGGCCCCCAGCTCACTGGGGAGGGGATGTCTAGGTCAGAGAGGGCTTGGGGAGGGCACGTGGGGAGAAGGCTGTAACCCAGGGACCGCCCTGAGATGCTCTCTGTTTTCAACAGAGGTGCCCCGCCCCAGGAGGCGGCTGACGGAACTGCTGCTCCGAACAGCCACTGAGAAGCCGGGGCGGGAGGAGGCTGCCGGCCAGTCACAGGCCTCCCGAGCCTGGGGTCTCCGTTTTTTCCGAAGCCCCCAGCAGGTGCTGCCCTCACCAGATGGGCGGCGGGCAGCAGGCATCCGCCTGGCAGTCACCAGGCTGGAGGTGAGTCTCCTGTCACCCAAAGACACCCCTGTTCTCAAGTCTCCTCGCCTCAGCTGGGTGTTGCCCACACTCTCCCCACAGGGAGCTGGTGAGACCGCGCGTGCAGTGCCCACCGGAGACACGGAGGACCTCCCTTGTGGCCTGGTGCTGAGCAGCGTTGGGTATAAGAGCCGCCCCATTGACCCCAGTGTGCCCTTTGACCCCAAGCTTGGTGTCATCCCCAATGTGGAGGGCCAGGTTGTGGATGTGCCAGGTGAGAAGGCGCAAGAAGGCAAGGCACGAAACTGGTGGGGACAGGGAGGCTGGTGTCTCCTGGGGCCGTTCCCATTCCTTCAGTCACCCAGCTGCGTGGGCTGAGAAAATGCTCTGAGCCAGGCCCTGGGGGGTTGGGCCCTGGAACCCAGCCCCCAGTCCAGCTGGGGTGCCTGCCTACGTGTGGTTATTGCATCGCTCCATTGACGGAGGGAGGCCTGTTCTGGGCCAGGCCCTGCGCCCTGTGCCGGGGCTGCAGATTAAAGAGCAGGCCGGTCCTCAGGGGGCTTCCAGTCTGATCATCCACATGCCTGTCTCTTCCTCAGTGAATGCTTACAGGGGCCTGCTGAAACGGGGGTGGGTGGGCGGGACCCAGCCCCTCCCTCAGCGAGCTCCTGGTCTAAGGGAAACTGAGGTGTAGGGGGGATAGGATGGTAAGAGCAGGTTGAGCAGAATCTGGGAGGGGCCAGTGGCCACAGTGGGCCCCGCGGATGGGCTTCAGGGAGGTCTTGGGGCGCACGGATGCATGTGCACATGTGCCAGGCGAGCATCCAGCCACCTGACCTTCTCTCACTCCTCCATCGCCCCCTGCCAGGCCTCTACTGCAGTGGCTGGGTAAAGCGGGGGCCCGCGGGGGTCATCGCCACTACCATGACCGACAGCTTCCTCACCAGCCAGACGCTGCTGCAGGACCTGAAGGCTGGGCTGCTGCCGTCTGGCCCCAGGCCTGGCTACGCAGCTATCGAGGCCCTGCTCAGCAGCCGAGGTCTGGGCCCCTGTGGACTCCTGGGGGCAGGGGCCTTTCCACTAGGGTGGAGGAGGGTGCTCCCGGCTGAGATGGGGAGGGGCTGGGGCAGTGACTTCTCTTCCCTCTGCCTCAGGGGTCCAGCCCATCTCTTTCTCGGACTGGGAGAAGCTGGATGCTGAGGAGGTGTCGCGGGGCCAGGGTGTTGGGAAGCCCAGGGAGAAGCTGCTGGATCCTCAGGAGATGCTGCGGCTGCTGGGGCGCTGAGCCCGGGTCCCAGCGTGGCAGGGTGGGAGATTGCTGTACAGGGGCCGGGGCTGGGCCAGTCTGAGTGGACTCCGTACCACAGCTACGTCCCCTGCCCGCCCTGGCACAGGGCCTTGGCTGCCTCTGCCAGGGACCAGTGAGCTCTGCCTCCTGCCAGAAGGTTGCCTTCGCAGGCGTCGGTTTAACTCTCAGCAAGGAGATGACCCCAGTTAGGCATGGGTGGAGGTGCAGGCTGACCTTCCTCCCTCTCCCCTCTCCCGTTGGACTGTGGAGGGTCACCGGGTCCAAAATACGCCAAAAATAAAACAGCTGCAACTGAGGGCCAATGGTTGATGTGCCTGTGATTTCTTCTGGGGCCTGGGGTCACCTTCCAGCGGCAGCTCCCCTCCAGCAGCCAGGTGGCGCTGCAGAGCCAGTTCCGGGCTCGGGAGCCGGGGGGCTGGAGGTGCCTTTGGTAGCCAGTCCTGGCACCCGACCTCCGTGCCTCTCCTTGGCCCTGCGGCTGCGGCCTGCCTTCTGCCCACACCGCAGGCACGCTGAGACCCCGGCCTGCCTGCTCCGCTGGCCTCACTGCCTGGTTAGCCCCTGGTACAACTAAAACAAGAAAAAGGGGGGAGGGGCGGTGAAGGGACTGGGCAGCAGCTGTCTCTAGTCCCCGCGGCCCCCACACGTCTTGGTCGGATGCCCCACTCTGCTTCCAGTGCCTTCCCTGCCTCCTCGGTTTCCAGCCAGGTCAACAAGCCAGCAGCACCAAAGTCTCCGTAGTGCCCTGCAGTTTACAAAGCGTGCTCGCTGTCTCAACACCAGTCCCCGAGACACCGGCTTCACTCGACAGGCGGAGGGATCCTCGGCATCAAGTGGCCCCGGGCACCCAGCTAGTGAGCTGCGGGCTCAAACCCAGGGCACTGGGCCCGCGTTGTTTTCTCTGAGGCCGCCGTGGCCCCGAGTGTCAGGCTAGGGACACAGTCCCGGAGAGGGGAGATGGCACCCAGGCGACGAAGACGCGCGCGGGCGGCAAGGAGGGGGTGGAGGGGTGCGGGCTGTGGGCGGGCGGCTGGGCCGAGGCCGAGGCGGGTGGAGGCGCCGGCCCCGGTGGGGCGGGCTGCGCGGGCAGCGGTGAGCGCTCCGCCACAGCCAGCTGGCGAGCCCCGGGAGCCGGAGGCGCGGCGCGCAGCCCAGCCCGGGACCGGGAGAGCGGGAGGGGCACGAGGGCGGGCCCGGCCCGGCTCTCCAGGCCGCACCACGGGCATCGGCCCGCGCGCCCGGGCTCTGGCGCCCGCGGAGCTCTGACAGAGTGCGCCAGCGCGCGGAGCCGAGGCGCCAGGACGTGCGCCTAGCGGGAGGCAGCCGGTGCGGGCTCTGAGCTCGGGCGCAGCGCCCCTTCCCCGGGTGAGTGGCAGGCGGCAAACCGGGGGCGCGAACTTGGCCAACTTGGGTCTGGCATGGGAGCCGCGGGGACAAGGACGGCAGAGACCGGCGCGGGACACACAGGGAGAGTTGGGCTGGCGTAGGGAGCCCGAGGAGTGTCAGTCGGGGACCCGGACCCTTGGGGACCAGGCCTGGGGTTTGGACCCGGACGGGAGGAGAGGGAGAGAGGCCGAGGTGACAGGTGCGCGGCGGATGCCAGGGAAGGACGCGAGCGAGGCGCCCAAGACGTTTGTCTCCCGGGTCGTGGAGCCCTCCAGCTCCTTCGCCTGGCACTGCGACAGCGCGGGGGGTGGGGCTGTCCCGGGACGGGGGAGTCTGGGCTGCGGGACCCCCCAACTGTTGCTGCTGGAAGACGCTGGGGCGGGGAGCAGAGCCGGCAGCTGGCGTCACGGCTGAGTTCGTCTGGGTTCGTCCAGAGCGAAGGGGCTGGAGCGGGTGGAAGCAGGGAGGACGAAGGGGTCTGTGGGTGACTCCAGGGGCCTGCCCTCCTGGCTCCCGGGGTCCGCTGAGCACCTACAGCACGTCTGCCCTCACACCCCTCCTTCACCCGCTGTGAGCCCCTCCCCCGCCCCCGCCCCGGGCCTCCCCTCCCAGCCCTCCCCCTTCCTGTCCTAGGCGTGCGGGAGCTCCCTCCTCTGACCCCAGGGAATCAGCAGCATGGGCTTCACGGGGCGGTGGGATCATCCCAAATGCTGACCCTGCGCCCAGTGGACCCAGGCTCAGAGGACAAGAAAGAAAGAGGGGGCCGAGAGGCCTCGGGAGAGCTGGAGCCCCAGGGTGCGGGGCTCTGGCTGCCTGCGGGCAGGTTGCTCTGGTCTCCTGGGCTTGGACCCTGATCCCCGACGGCGGGGAAGGGAAGCCCGAGCCTGCTGAGGAAGGCGAGTCTCGCTTTGTCCTAGGCCGGCGGGGCCAGGACACGCGAAGGCAAAGGCATCCAGTGTTGAGAGGAGCCCCAAGGTGAGTCTCCAAGCCACCGAAGGTCCTGCTAGGCGAGGGAAGCGGGAATTCGGCCAGCGCTGTGCTCACCCTGGTCCCCAGTCACCCTGTGGTCCACCCTGGTTCCCAGCCCTGTCAGCCGATGGGACCTCTGGCTCGGTCCCGCAGCCCTCTGATGGTGGCATTGTCTTGGCTGGGTCCCCAGCGTGGGGCCAAGGAGACATGGAGGGAAGGAACGTATCTGGGGCTGGTGTGTTAGGTCTCGGAGCCCGTCCAGTTTCTGGCTGCACCAGTCTGTTTACAAAGTGCGTCCTAAGAATTCGAACAGGCGAGGGAAGGGGACGGGTAGGCCGGAGACTGGACTCTGGGGTTTACTCCGGGGCTGTACGGCCTGGGCTGTACCGCGCCCACACCCCACCTGGCCGGTGAGCTCTGCCCCCCCCCACCGTACCCGCAGGGCGTGGGGCGAAGACTCAGTTTGAGGGCGTGGGGGGCCTAGGAACCGGGGACGCGGGTAGTGGGGAGCGCTAGTTGGGGGTCGCGGAGCGCGTGGTGCTCAGTTTGGCCACCAGGAGGCGTGGCGCGGGTCCCCGCCGGGAGTCACCGCCGCTGCCGCCGCATCGCGAGTGTCCTTGAGCCGCGGGTGACAGTGGCTCTCGCCACTCGCGCCCCCTCCTCCCGTGGGGGGGCCTGATGCCACGTTCCCTGTGAATTATTTATCGCCGGCCTAAAAATACCCCGAACTTCACAGCCCAAGTGTAAGAGATTCCTGCCGAAGGGAGGGGGTGGGGCACCCCCGGGGGCGCGCGGAAGCAGCGGGGAGGCGGGGAGTAGGTCTCGGAGAGGGAAGACCTCTGTGCCCGAGCCAGCGGGCGAGAGATGGAGGGGCCGTCTTCTCCCCTGATGTCTTGTGTTCGCGTTTGGGCTCGGCGAAAGGGAGGGAGGGAAACCCGACGGCAGGGCCTTGGTCGCTCGCAGGAAGGGCCTTGGCCCTCCAGCAGCTGGCGTCCCTCTGCTCCCGGGAAGCAGCGCAGCAGGTGGGCTCCGGGCCTGGCAGAGCGGGGAGCCGTCGTGCCCCGGGTGCGTGAGTGAGTGTGCACGTCCGAGCTCCGGAGCCTGCGCGTGCTTGGGGGAGCTGGGGCGGGTGCGGGGGAGACGAATCCTAAGCACGCGGTGGTGCCCAAGCCCATCAAGGTGACGCTGAGAGTCCCCGAGGACTGGCCATTGCCACTCGCCCCTAGCTACTTTGGGGTCTATGTGTTCATCATACATTAACTTAGTGTGTTTGTGAAAGGCATGGACCACAGGTGGGTGGACAGAGGTCTCTAAGACAACAGTCCACTGTGGGATTGGGGCAAGTACCTGCTGGGGCAAAGTGACGCAAGCCACCTCAGAGGCATAGCTGGAGCTCCCCAGCCCAGGACAGGAGTGGTAGGAAGCGGTCACTTCGCCTAGAGCCCCACCCAGATCCTTCTCCCCCGAGTGTCCAGAGGCTGGGGCGACTAAGGCAGGTGCCCCATGGGAGAGGGATTGAGGTTGCGCCCTGAAAAGTCTGGAGTTTTGTCAGGTAGACAGTGGAGGGGAGCACAGGTGGTCAGGGTGTGTGGAGACCTGCCCAGGGGCCAAGGTGTCTGGACTTCATGTGTGGGCGCCGGGAAGCAGCTGTGCTGTTGGAGGAGGGGTGTCGTGGCTAGGGGGCAGCAGGCAGGGCTGGGCGGTGGCCAGGTGGGAGGCCAGCGGAGGTGATGGGGAGAGGGGACAGGGCCAGGGCTGCGTATGACCCTCCTGCTTTGTGGAGTGGCTGGGTGCCACGTGGTGACGGTGTCCCTGAATCTGCCCACTGCTGTTTGAAGCTCGGAGACTTGGCTGACTGGGGGCCCTCCCTCCACGGCTGTTCTCCATCACTCCCAGTGGGAGGCGCACCCTGTGCCCACCTCCTCTGCTCCTCCACTCCAGTCCTATTAGCAGGCGTCCCTGGGGTTGTGCCCCTGGAGGGGAGATGGCCTGGGTCCTTTAGAGTCCTGTGTTCCAAAAGAAACAAAATGAGAACTGCATTTTTAATTTAAAATTTCGATGGAGCCACCATCAAAAAACAGAAAAAGAAACAGGTGAAGTCAATTTTAGCGGCACACTTTGTTTAACTCAGTGTATCTAAAATACTATTTTTCCAACATGCAATCAATAGAAAAAGATTAGTGCAGCATTTTACTTCTTTATTTTCTTACTGAGTCTTCAACATCCAGTGTGTATTTCATACAGCACACCTCGATTCCGACGAGCCCCATTTCCAGGGCGCGAAGCCACGGGTGCCTGGCGGCTGCTGTACTGGACAGCACGGACCTGAGCTCGGAGCCGGAGGCGGAGGTGGTGGAGGCTTGGGGCTTCCCAGGGGCAGGCAGCCAGCAAGGGCTGGAGGTGTGAGCAAAGGTGAGCCCCACAGCGCCTTTGCAGGTGTGACCCGATTGGTGCTGGCTGAGTGTGGGGTGGCACGGCACATGTGGGTCCCACCCCAGACTCACCCGTGTCTCAGGCTCAGAGCCCCAGTCAGCATACTGGGAAACCCTAGTGGGGGAGATGTCAAAGGCACCAAAATGAGGATGCTATTTCCTCCCAGCCCCCAATCCTGTCTCCTCTGACTGCAGGTAAACCAGGCCCATCCTGGTCGCCCTTCAGCTCTCCCCGCTTCAGACGTTCTGCTGGGGATCTGATGAAGACGGAGAGGGCCACCGATCTGTGGCCGATGGTACCAGGGAGGGAGAGCTACGTCAGTGGGCGCCACTCACTGGCTCGGCTCTTGGTCCCAACCCAAAGCAATGCCATTCATTTAGCCGGGAGACGTGGCAGGCCCCAGGCTTAAGTTAAAAATACCGTGTATGCCAGCGATGGCCTGGGGAGCAGCTCACGTGTAAGGCCCCGACCCCGAGCCCTGAGCAGGTCAGTGCTGGTGCCACCCTGCTGCTAACTGAGCCCACGGGGGAAGGGTAGGGGTGCCCAGGGGGAGGCAGCTCTGAGCCAGGCAGGGCCATGCAGAGCGGGGTCCATGGCATGTTAGATTCAGTTGAGAATAGAGAATCGGGGTGGGGGTGGGATTGCGGAGTGTCACAAGACCCGCCTTTCTTCACCTGGTTGATAGGCTGTGGCCTGTAGGAGAAGGATGCTGGTAACAGCAGGTAGCCCTCACAGTGCTGTGAAGTGGCTCCTGTAATTACACAGGCAATACAATGTGGCTCAGAGAGGGTGAGCCACTTCCCCAAGATCACCCAGCTAGTAAGTGGCAGAACTGGGACTTGAACTAGGGTCTGTTCGACTCAAACCCAGGCACTGGGACACCAGACTAGCATTTTCGGAACCCAGGTGGACATGTTTCCAAAGGTCTGGCCTTTCTAGCCAACTGCGCTGTTCAGCAGTTGGATGGAAGCAATGACCACGTGGGGTGGCTGTGTTCGTCCCGCCCCCGCCCTTCCGGGCGGCCCTTGGGATGCTCATCTCATCTCTCTGTCTCTCTCTCTTTGTCCTTTGTGTCTCTCTGTCTCCCTCGCTCTGCCTCTCTTTGTGGAGGGAGGTTCCCCTTCTTCTCTTCCATCCTCCGATGTCTGTCGCTTTGACTCTGGCCTTCACCTCCTGTCTGTCTGCTCATCTTTTTCTCCATGCTGCTGTCTCGCTCCCCGTGCCTACCCTGATCTCTCTGCAGGACCCTCCAGTGGACATGGGTGGGGCCCTGGGGCCAGCCCTGCTGCTCACCTCGCTCCTCGGTGCCTGGGCAGGGCTGGGCCTGGGGCAGGGCAAGCAGGCGGTGACGGTGGCCGTGGTGTTTGGCAGCTCAGGGCCGCCACAGGCCCAGGCCCGGATCCACCTCACCCCCCAGAGCTTCCTGGACCTGCCCTTGGAGATCCAGCCGCTCACCCTGGGGGTCAACAACACCAACCCCAGCAGCCTGCTCACCCGGATCTGTGGGCTCCTGGGCGCTGCCCGCATCCACGGCATCGTCTTTGAGGACAACGTGGGCACCGAGGCCGTGGCCCAGATCCTCGACTTCATCTCCTCCCAGACTCAAGTGCCCATCCTCAGCATCAGCGGGGGCTCTGCCGTGGTCCTCACCCCCAAGGTGCCCATCCAAACTCACGTCCCCTTGTCCCTAGGGCCTGGAGCCAGGCTGGGACTGGGGGAGCAGGGCTGAGTCTGGGCCAGGGAGAGACTGAATCTTGGGAAGTTGGAATAGGATGGGACCGATCAGGGAGGTGGAGACTGGGGTGCGACACAGGTGAGGGAGGAGAAGGCTGTCGGAATGATGCGCTAGAATATAAACAAGGTAAACATCCTGGGCTGCTTTCGCATTCGTGTCTGGATGAGAGGTGGGCAGGTGGCAAGCCACCTGTGGCTCTGGCGGCCGCCCCGGTCTTCCTCCTCTCTGCTTCTCTGGCCTCCCCTGGGCTGGCTCCAGACCCAGCAGTGGAGGGCCAGGCCAGGTCAGGCATGGGGGCCTCGTGTCCTTAACCTGCAGGGGACAGCATCCAGGGGCTGCCACTGTCTGTGGCATGGGCGAGGCACGCCCTCAAACAGCTTATATCCTGTGGGAGAAAGTTCTAAACACACTCGCCTGCCGTCACAACTAGAGCGGGGGTTCTGAAGGGAAAATGCGGGGTACCCCAGGGGAGCCAACAGGGCCCCCATCTCAGTTGGGGGTTGTTCCGACATGGTATTGAAGCTAGACGGGAGGATGAGGGGAGCTGGCGTGCTGTGTGTGTGTGTGTGTGTGTGTGTGTGTGTAGGGTGGAGTGGTAGGGACTGTTCCAGGAGGAGGCAGGAGGTGGTACGAATACCCCGAGGTGGAGCTCAGAGTTCCTGAAGACCAGAGAGAAGCCTGGACAGAAATGTCTCCCCGACCATGAGGGAAGACATTTGGGTTTCGCCCTAAGTGAGGAACCGAAGAATGTGCTCAGGGGAGGCTGATCTGATTTGCCTTTCTTTTATAAGTATGTTTTATTGTGGGGAATTTTGAGCACACATAAAAGTAGAAGAGTGTCATGACCTCACGTACCCCATCCAACCTTGACCGACCCTGCCTCTTCTCACCCCCACCCCGTTCCCCCTCTTCTGTTATTGGAGCAAAGCCAGGCACCCTGTTACTCCCTCCATAAGCATTTCCGAGTGTATGTCTAGCAGATAAGGGTTAAAAAACCCCACCATATATCGTCACATCTAAAAATAATGAAAATCCCTTAACATCATCAAATATCCAAGCACTCTTTAAAGCTCCCCCGTGGTCTCGTAAATGTAATACATGTTTGTTTTTGTTTGTTTGCTTGAGTCAGAGCCGAATTAGGTTCCCAGGTCGCAGTTGGTTGGTCTGGCTTCTGCATCCCAGTCTCCAGGCTCCTCCTCCATCTCTCTTCTTTTCTTGCAATTTGTTGAAGGAACTGGGTTACCTGTCCTGTAGAGTTTCCCCAAACTTCCTTTTTATTTCATCTTATTTTGTATTTTAAAGATTGGGACAGTCGGAGTGGGGTGAAACCGTGGAGGGACCACAGGGAGCCCCCAGCGAGAGGAGGGGCTTGCAGCTGCCCAGGCTCGAGCGGGCAGCGCCCTGGGCATTGGGGCGGCTGAGGTGCAGGAGGAGGGATTTTCTCGTCTCCAGGGCTCCGGGGAGGATGGCCCTTTCCCAGCGATCTTTGGGCCCGACGTTAGCTCTCGGCACGGTGGTTCTCCACCTTCACAGCTCTTTAGAAAAACACTCAAGTCCAGTGTCCCAGGTCTGAGATTCCGCTCCGTTGGTTTGAAGCAGCGCTTCCCAAATTAGCGGGCTCGAGAATCACCCGAAGAGCTTGTTGAAACACTGATTCCCGGGCGCCATCGCCAGGGATTCTGATCCAATAGCCGCGCGAGGCGCCCTGGAATTTGCATGTCCCGCAACTCCCAGGTGACGCTAACACTGCGCTCCAGCGCTTGATGGAATGGGGTCCGGGCCTGAGCATTTGGAAAACTCTCCAGGTCATCTAATGGACGGCGGTGGTTAGGACCTACCTCTGGTGGCGGGGGGCGAGGGGGGGTGGGGTTTGCCTGGCAGTCGCTCTCGGCACTCACAGCAAAGGCGTCTGAGGGCGGACCCAGGGAGCGGAAGTTGGGGCGGGGGCGCGGAGTAGGAGTCGCCCCGCCCCGCCCCTCTTAGGCCCCGCTCCTCACCTCCCCCAGGAGCCGGGCTCCGCCTTCCTGCAGTTGGGCGTGTCCCTGGAGCAGCAGCTGCAGGTGCTGTTCAAGGTGCTGGAGGAGTACGACTGGAGCGCGTTCGCCGTCATCACCAGCCTGCACCCGGGCCACGCGCTCTTCCTCGAGGGCGTGCGCGCCGTCGCCGACGCCAGCTACATGGGCTGGCAGCTGCTGGACGTGCTCACGGTGGAACTGGGCCCCGGCGGGACTCGCGCACACACCCAGCGCCTGCTGCGCCAGCTCGACGCCCCGGTGCTGGTGGCCTACTGCTCGCGCGAGGAGGCCGAGGTGCTCTTTGAAGAGGCGGCGCAGGCCGGCCTGGTGGGGCCCGGGCACGTGTGGCTGGTGCCCAACCTGGCACTGGGTAGCACCGACGAGCCTCCCGCCGTCTTCCCCGTGGGCCTCATCAGTGTCGTCACAGAGAGCTGGCGCCTCAGCCTGCGTCAAAAGGTCCGCGACGGTGTGGCCATCCTGGCCCTTGGCGCCCACAGCTATCAGCGCCAGCACGGGGCTCTGCCCGCCCCAGCTGGGGACTGCCGCAGCCACCCTGGGCCTGTTAGCCCTGCCCGGGAGGCCTTCTACAGGTGGGCACCTGTCCAGGGCATGTGACTCCTCGGGGTGTTTCCTTCTGGGGACCTGGGTTGGCGGTGAGCTTGGTCTTGGTCTTGCTGGCTACACCTCGCACTAACTAGTGTGCCTGGGGCCAAGTTCCTTCGCCTCTTGGGGGGTTAGGTTCTTTATCTGAAAAAAAAGTTGGGACTTGAGGGTGCAGGGAGAATCGCGGTGGTGCATACAGGGAAACAGGAAGAATGAGCACACAATAAACGCCTGCTGCGGTCAGCAGTGGCAGGGCGGAAGGTGGGGAAGGGGCGGTCTGCCCCTGAGCTGGGCTGCAGGCAGGGCTGCGGGAATACCCAGGCTTCTCTCCCCATGTGCGCACAGGCACCTGTTGAATGTCACCTGGGAGGGCCGAGACTTCTCCTTCAGCCCTGGCGGGTACCTGGTCCAGCCCACCATGGTCGTGATTGCCCTCAACCGGCACCGCCTCTGGGAGATGGTGAGAAGGGGGTGAGCCCAGGGACCCTCCATTTCCTTTCATTTTGTCCCCAGCCCCTCTTGTGCCCACGGCTGAGCAGAGTCCCTTCTGTCCCTTATCCTACCCCTCATCCTTCAGGTCTCGGGTGAAACATCTCCCCTGAGGCTTTCCAGGTCCTTAGATTGGGTGAGGCACCCCAGCCCCGGGCTCCCACCACACCCTGGTCTCCCTGCGCTGCAGAACTTACCAGGCACAGTTATCACATAGCCCTGCCCCTGCAGGAGTAACCCGCGGCCATGCTGGCCAGATGGACCTGAACGGATGTGGGGAGACTGGTGCGTGAGTGGAGTTGTGTGCAAAGCATTATGCGTCGAGAGAAGAGGGGCAGGAATTAGTTCTGCCCTCAAAGGAGGAGACGGGGGAAGGCTTCACAGAAGCTGGGACATTTGGGATGGGTTGTGGAAGGTTGAGTAGGAGCCCACGGGGAGGGAGGCTAACCTGGTATAGACAGAGGGGCAGGAGGGCTTGGGGCATTTTTAACTGATGTGTTTGGTGGCGTAGGGATTGGGGAATAAGAGCAGGGCAGTGGAGGTGCTGAGCTAACATCTTCATACCAAGGCTGGGGCAATGTGTGTTGAGAGGCTCGGGTGTGGGCTGCGGGAAGATGCTGAGGGCCAGCAGCCACGTGGAGGCTGGGCTGGAAAGCACAGGGACTGGAGCCAGGGAGAGGGTGCAGGAAGCTGTCTTCTGGCCCATGCCCAGCCCCATGCCCCGACTCTCCTGCTCTCCAAATACCCTGAGCCAGGCCCGGCTCTTCCCGCTCTAAGCATCCCTGGGTGTGGGAGGGGATTCTTGGCCCTGGCGGGTCGCACCAGAGGCCCCCCCCAGAGGGCGGGGGTAAGAGGTCTGGAGGTCCCGGGCTGAGGCTGGTCACCCTCTGCAGGTGGGGCGCTGGGACCATGGCGTCCTCCACATGAAGTACCCAGTGTGGCCTCGATACAGTGCCTCCCTGCAGCCTGTGGTGGACAGCCGGCACCTGACGGTGGCCACGCTGGAAGAGCGGCCCTTTGTCATTGTGGAGAGCCCGGACCCTGGCACGGGCGGCTGTGTGCCCAACACCGTGCCCTGCCGCAGGCAGAGCAACCACAGCTTCAGGTCTGTGAGAACGCGCGGGGGGGGCCCGGTGTGAGCTGCGAGCTGCTGCGGGATGGCAGGCATGGCGTGTGCCCTCTGCTCAGGCGTGGGGGCAGGGTCCGCACTCCAGGCTGGGGGTAGCGGCTGGCTCTGACTCCTGGTGCTCCCTTGGTGGCAGCAGCGGTGACACAGCCCCCTACACTAAGCTTTGCTGCAAGGGCTTCTGCATTGACATCCTCAAGAAGCTGGCCAAGGTGGTCAAGTTCTCCTACGACCTGTACTTGGTGACCAATGGCAAGCACGGCAAGAGGGTTCGCGGCGTGTGGAACGGCATGATCGGGGAGGTAGGTCTGCCCCCCAGGGTCCACCTGAGCCCAGCCACCTGTGGTCCAGCTTCTTAAGGTCTCCCATCTGGCAGGGGAGACTGGGCTGTCACTGATGCTGCCCCCTGGGGTGGTCAGCCCTAGGAGTGGAGAGGACCCCAGGTGGGAACAATGGACTCAGCTGGTGGGTGCTGGAGGGGACTGGGGGGAGACTGGGGTGAGTGCTCCAGCCTGGGGGTGCCCCTCCTCCTGCGGCCCCAGGTGTACTACAAGCGGGCAGACATGGCCATCGGCTCCCTCACCATCAATGAGGAGCGTTCCGAGATCGTGGACTTCTCCGTGCCCTTCGTGGAGACGGGCATCAGCGTGATGGTGGCACGCAGCAATGGCACCGTGTCCCCCTCCGCCTTCCTGGGTGCGGCTCGGGTGGGCAGGGCTGGCTCTGGGGCAGAGGGCCCCACGATACGGGTGTGGTGTGGTGTGGGGTGGGGACTGGAGGGGAGTGAGCAAACGGTGGCCCCATTATGAGGGACAGAAAAACCAGGAAGGCAGGCTGGCTTTGGCTCGTACCCAGTGGCTGGGACAGCAGAGCAAGGGCCGCATGCTGGGTGCTGGGGTACCGCTATAGTCCTGGGCTTCCCAGAGTGCTGGGGGGGACGGCCAGCTGAGACTTATAGGGTGGGCCTGACAGCAGTGAGGACAGACAGGGGAGCCTCTCGGCCAGGAGCAGAGGAGGGGATCCGGCTTGGCCTCTTCCTGCTGTGTGGTCTTGGGCGAGTCACTGAACCTCTCTGAGCGAGGTTCCTTGGCCATGGGGAAGAGCACAGACTACTTCATGGATGGGCGTCACATTGAAGGAGCAATGCTTGTGGCAGGAATGACCTCTTACCCCGGGGGGACTGGAAGGGCTGGAGACCACTGGTCGGTCTCCCCAGCTCCTGGGGCCTTGGTGTCTGTGCTGGGATGAGGAGAAAGACTTGACCTTGGAGGCCCTGATCCCAGACAGAACCACCAGCTCATCCATGGTGGGCTGGGGAGGGGACTACCAGATAGGAGTGTGGTCATGGGACCTGCCAGAGAGGGAGGGGAGGAGGTGGAGACATTCCTGGGGTTTGCTGTTGTGGCTTCTGCAGGCTGAGGCTTTGGGGCTGGTGAAGCTGGTGGCAGGCAGGGGGATGGGAGAGAGCAGGGAAGGAGCAGAGGTGCAGACTTTCCTCCTCTGAGAGGAAGTGGGGGGAGGAGGGCACACGAGCCGCTCTCTCCATTCGCAGAGCCCTACAGCCCCTCGGTGTGGGTGATGATGTTTGTCATGTGCCTCACTGTGGTGGCCATCACTGTCTTCACGTTCGAGTACTTTAGCCCCGTCAGCTATAACCAGAACCTCACCAGCGGCAAGAGTAAGCTCCCACCTGGGCCTGGGAGGAGGGAGCAGGGCTGGAGTGCCCCAGGCGGGTGGGCTCAGCGCCACAGGGGCCCTTGGAGAAGGCCAGATCCCAGGGCAGGTCTGTGGCCTTCGGACACAGGCAGGGGCCAACCGGATACATGGGAGAGAAACAAGGTGAGTTGACTTGCCCTGGAGTGGGGATGGTCCCCACCCCGAGACAGAGTGGGGACAGGAGCTGTGGGGTTGGACGGGCTGTGCCTGAGCCCCTCTGCGCTGGACAGAAGGAGCCCCAGCGTCTCCTCCCGCCCCCAGAGCCTGGGGGCCCGTCCTTCACCATCGGCAAGTCCGTGTGGCTGCTGTGGGCGCTGGTCTTCAACAACTCAGTGCCCATCGAGAACCCCCGGGGCACCACCAGCAAGATCATGGTCCTGGTCTGGGCCTTCTTCGCGGTCATCTTCCTCGCCAGCTACACCGCCAACTTGGCTGCCTTCATGATCCAGGAGCAGTACATCGACACCGTGTCTGGCCTCAGTGACAAGAAGGTTCTGGGGCCATGGCCAGGAGCGGGTGGGGGGATGCCCAGGGCAGGGGCAGGCCTTGGGGGGCACCCAGGGCGGTTGGAGTCAGTAAAGAGCTGGGGAGCCTGGGGAGGTGGGGTCGGGGGGGGCGGGGTGAAGGTAGCTCAGGGCCGCTGACAGTGACCTTGGGTAAGTCTCTCTTTGTCTGGGATTCAGTTTCCCCATTTGTGACACAGGAGTGGCCTGGACAGAATCTAAGACCATTCTGCTCTCACTGTGCAAGTGCAGACTATGGGAATGGGGTGGAGGGCTGGGGCTGGGTGCATGGCAGGGGGCCACTGAGGTGGGGCCTGGGAGGTCCACCAGAGGGTCACAGATGGCGGCCGCTCTCTGCCCGCAGTTCCAGAGGCCTCAAGACCAGTACCCGCCCTTTCGCTTTGGCACAGTGCCCAACGGCAGCACGGAGCGGAATATTCGCAGCAACTACCGCGACATGCACACCCACATGGTCAAGTTCAACCAGCGCTCTGTGGAGGACGCGCTCACCAGCCTCAAGATGGGGTGGGTTCTCAGCCCTGCACTCGCCTTCTGTCTCCCCGCACCTGTCTCCCCAGTGAGCAGACTCAGCTCTGTCCCTTCCCGAGAGATCCAGGTTGGGGACAGTGAGGCTGGGCTGTCCTGTAGGACTCCTGGGGGCAGGTGGTGAGGAGGTCTTAGGGCGGAGTGAAGCTGGGAGCGGAAATGGATGCCCACATGTGGTCCCGGATGTGCAGCTGTGGTGTTGACCAGGGGCCAGTCTTGCCCAAAGGTGGTGGTTGTGACCTTTTCAGGGTCTTAGGGGCAAAGAGTGCTGGGAAGAGAGGGCATGTCCTCTGGGAGCAGAGAGTCCCCTGGTTTCTCTGAGGAGGAGAGTAGGTGGGGTCCCCGCGCTACGGGAGGGGCTCTTCTCTCCGTCCTGGACCCAAGGGAGGCAGGGAAGGCTCTGATCGCTGTACCTCCCGGGTGGTGGCTCGGACTCATCAGGCCCCAGGTGTGGTGACCCCACCCCATAGGATCCCTGGCCTGAGGGCTCCACCTGTCTCTAGGAAGCTGGACGCCTTCATCTATGATGCGGCTGTCCTCAACTACATGGCAGGCAAGGACGAGGGCTGCAAGCTGGTCACCATTGGCTCTGGCAAGGTCTTTGCCACCACTGGCTATGGCATCGCCCTGCAGAAGGAGTCCCACTGGAAGCGAGCCATAGACCTGGCGCTCCTGCAGTTCCTGGGGGATGGTGCGTGCCACCGCCGCTGGGGGTAGGGCTGGGTCCTGAGTGGGCCATGGGGCCCGTGGTTGGCATGGCTGTTCAATGGCTGTTCAGCATCATGGTTGTTTGCTGAGTCCCCGGGAGCCTGTGGGGGAGGGAGCCCTGGGGGTGAGAGACCAGGGCAGTGTGTGTGTGTGTGTGTGGGGGGGTATTTGGAGAGACTGGATGGAGACCTGGGGAAGAGATGGGTGTGCCAGGAGGGAGTGGGAAATAGTTCTGGGGAGCCCCTGGAGGGCAGGAGGGCAGGAAGGAGCTCAGGCCACACAGTGGGGTTGGGGGTGGCTGAAGTCCTTCCTTTTTCCATTTTGAGGCCACCTGGGTAGTGCCAAAGGCCTGCCTCGGCACCAGGGGCACCCATGTGTGAGGGGTCCAGCTGACATTGCCCCTGAAACCCGGAGAGGGCTTTGAGCTTAGAGTTCCGGGTTCCAAGGGCACTAGATAAATAACGGTCTGATTTTCCGTCTGCACCATAGAGCTAGTGAGTGATAACCAGGAAGGTGCCTGGGGTCTCCTCTGGGGCCCAGGCCTCTTGCCCATATGCCCGGTGCCACGCCTGGCATGCCGGGGATCAATACATGTTTGGCAAATAAATGAATAATAACATTTACCCAGGCAATAAGCTTTTACTAGGTGCGTGGGGGGTGGGTACACCAAAGGCTGGCATTGCCCTCCCCAGCCCTCCCATCTGCTTTCCTTTCTTCCTGCTCATTGACACCCTCGACCCCAATCATGTCCCTGCCTGGCCGATGCCTGTGCGATCCTACAAGGAGTGGAACCCTGGTTCCGGACCCTTCCTTGCTCAAGACTTGGCCGAGCACTGGGAGGGTCCTTCCTGAGCTAGGTGTGCCCACCCCCCACCCAGGGGAGACACAGAAGCTGGAGACAGTGTGGCTCTCGGGGATCTGCCAGAACGAGAAGAACGAAGTGATGAGCAGCAAGCTGGACATTGACAACATGGCGGGCGTCTTCTACATGCTGCTGGTGGCCATGGGCTTGGCCTTGCTGGTCTTTGCCTGGGAGCACCTGGTCTACTGGAAGCTGCGCCACTCGGTGCACAGCACGTCACGGCTGGACTTCCTGCTGGCCTTCAGCAGGGTGGGTACCTGTCCTGCCCTAGACGGCACCAGAGTTAGGAGCCCCAAGCCAGATAAGTCAGAGCTGGCCATGGCCCATTTGTGAACGTGCAGTAGAAACCCCGGAGGTGGCATGGCCTGCCAGCACCACACAGCAGAGGAGAGGCAAAGAAGGGTTTAACTTCCTGGAGCGTCAGCGAGCACCCGGGTAAACCCACAGCAGCACAGTGTCTGGCGCGTAGAAGGCGCGTGACAAATGTTAGTTCTTCCTAGGACTTAGAGGGGCCGAGGCTGATGCCTGGGACAAGGAGGTGCGTGTGCCGGAGAGGAAGGTGCGCTCACAACGTGTCTCCTACCTTCGCCCAGGGCATCTACAGCTGCTTCAGCGGCGTGCAGAGCCTGGCCAGCCCCGCGCGGCCGCCCAGCCCAGACCTCACCGCCAGCTCGGCCCAGGCCAGTGTGCTCAAGATGCTGCAGGCAGCGCGCGACATGGTGACTACGGCTGGCGTGAGCAGTTCCCTGGACCACGCCACGCGCACCATTGAGAACTGGGGCAACCGCCGCACGCCTCCCGCACCCGGCTGCCCCGGCCCTCGGCCACCCACCCCCGGCCTGCCCCCCGACCGGAACCCCAAGGGTTGGGGGCCACCAGGCGGCAGCCGCGCCGCGCTAGGGCGCAGAACCCCTCAGCTCCTGGGCCGCCCTCCGACGCCACGGCCTCCCCTGCCGGACGTCTCCCGGGTGTCCAGTCGGCGGGCCTGGGAGGTGCGGTGGCCGGTGCGGACCGGTCGCTGCAGGAGGCACCTCTCGGCCTCCGAGCGGCGAGCGCTTCCGGAGAGCCCCCTGTCGGCCGAGTGCTGCCACTACAGCTCCTTCCCTCGAGCCGACCGGTCCGGGCGCCCCTTCCTCCCGCTCTTCCCGGAACCCCCGGAGCCCGAGGATCTGCCCCTGCTCAGACCAGAGCAGCTGGCCCGGAGGGAGGCCCTGCTGCACGCCGCCTGGGCCCGGGGCCCCCGCGCGCGCCACGCTTCCCTGCCCAGCTCGGTGGCCGAGGCCTTCACCGGGCCTAGCCGGCCGTCCACCAGGTGCGCCCGCCCGGCCTGCTGGCGTTTGGCGCAGGCGCAATCGATGCGACTGCCCTCATACCCGGAGGCCTGTCAGGAGGGCGCGTGGGCAGGCGTCCCCGTCTGGCCCCACAGACCGCACGCCTGCTTCCACACCCATGCCCACCTGCCGCTTTGCTGGGGGACTGTCTGCCCTCATCTCCCAGCCTGTGCCAGCCATGGCCCCTGGCTCACTGGGGCCTGGGGGCCTCCTGGGCACAGGGGCAGGACCCTGGGGCTAAGTACAGGCTACAGGGACAGCGGGGGGCTGGAAGAGGTCAGCAGGGCGGCCTGTGGGACGCATGGCTTCCTGGGACCTTGCACCTGGAGGCGGATCAACAGCTTGGAGTCAAAAGTGTGAACTGTGGGCTACTCCGGCTGCTGGCCGGCTGCAGGCTCCACCTGGCACTGCCAGTTCGGGGCAGGCGGGCTTGGGATTTTCTGACTTCTGCCCTGAAATCCTGGCCATGGAGTCCCAATGACAATGTCTTCCACGGTCAATTCAGTGACCTCAGCAGCCTCAGCGCCTGGTGTGGGCTAGGCTCTTGCGGTCCTCTCTTCATGCTGAGACCTTCCCCCAGCACCTGGAGCCACAGGAAGCAGCCGGCTCTCCCTGCCCTGCTGTTAGCAGGCTCCTGGCCACAGCCACTAGGGGCCTGGTGTGGGCGCACGGGGGCTGGAACTCAGGGTTGGGGCAGGGCTGCTCCCTGCCTCTGCTCTGCTGGCTGCAGTTTCTTCTCAGAGCATTGGGACATTAAACAAACCTTTTACAACCCACCAGTCCTGGCTGCCTCGTTCTGCATCCTTTGGGCAATAGGAGCCTCATGGGAGTACCCCAGGCAGGGTGTCTGCCGAGAGCAGGCGGGCGGCTCCCTCTGGCCGAGTGTCTGGGAGGTGAGTCTGAGAGGGCTCCAGCAGCAGAAGCCACTTGATATTCAGAGACAGCGCCGGCCCACCCTGGTGCCGGATGTGACAAATGTGCTCAGCAAGGGGGCTCTCGTGGTGAAGGATGCAGTTCATCCTTCAGTCTCCTTGAGAAGAGAGGCTGCTGCCTGGGGCGGTGGGTGTGGACCCGCTAGGGAGCCTGCCGATGTCATGGTGGCAACGGCAGAGGGAGGTCTGTTGTGCAGTCTGCTGGGCTTACTCTCTCCACGGTGGATGTGCAGGCCCTGGAAGCGCCCCCGCACAGGTGGCTTTCTGGGTCAGGCCCAGCTCTGCCTCGCTGGTGCTGGGCCTCCTCGGGGAGGGGGCCAGGGACTCGACCCGCAGTCTTAGTCCTGCACCCTCCCTTGGTGTTCCCAGCCCTACCTCTGTCACATGCCATCAGCCCTGGACCTGAAGGCTCTGGCTTACAATTCTCCATGTTTCCACATCTGCGATTGCATTCAGCTCCCACAATGACTGTGAAGCGAGCGAGCCAGCATGCACTCACCCATCCATCCGTTCCACAGCCCCGTGAGCGGGATCGTTGCCACCAGGCCCTTTCTCAACGGCAGAGCATGCAAAGCACCTGGACGAGTGCAGTGAGGCAGGGCAGCAACGAGGTCCACGTAGCGGGGGGAGGCCGGGGGGGGGGGCAGCCAGTGCCCTCTCCTACACGCCTCCCTAGGGGTCCCCTCTGGAGTCTCCAAAGGCTCCGTGGCTGGGATTGGGCCGTGAGAACTGGGAATTTTTGTTTGGTTTTTAGGGCTGAAATGGTAGAGTGTGGGATATTGCTAATACCCTCCCATTCTTGGCTAGAGGGCCTGCCGGCCCTCAGCGCGGGTGGCCTGGTCTGTTACTATCCGTTTCATGTTCTCTGCCTGATGGAGTTTCATGGATCCAGGTCTAGGACTGGCGGAGGGGGAACAGGCTCTGTTTCCCGTGGCGAGTTCAAGTCTAGAGGAGTGCTAGAGGCCAGCACCCTGGACCCTTGAAGTTGGTTGCAGCCACCAGTGGCGAGAGAGGGTTAGCTGTTGGCCACCAGCCCCTGACCCCTCACCCTCCCCGGGTCTGAGTGCAGCGCTGGGTGGGAGGCGCAGCAGGTGAGGCCGCGAGGAGTCACGAGGTCCGGGCCGCTCTCTGCTCAGTGCCCAAGATCATTAATAACCAAGAACTGGAAAGATAATTAAAAGCCAAATGTGGAGCTGAGCCACCTGCTGACTGGCTCCAAGGACGGGCCAATCCTGCTCTGGGGGCCAGGCTCTTGGCTGCCTCGTTCCTTCTCTAGGAATGCATTCTGGGGACGATTGAGCCTTAGGAGAAGTGGGGGCAGGCAGGATGCCTTCCGCAGGGCCAGAGCTGGCCTGGCTTGGCTTCCCTGCTCCTGCTTGGAGCCCCGATATGCCTGCCCCTTGGAGGGGGAACTGAGGAAGGGTTCTGCAATACCAAGGGGAGGGGACAAAGCCTGGCAGGAAAGAAGGAGCTGGCTGTCAGAGGGGCCATGGATGTTCAGTCACCGTGGACCAGGGCCTGTGTGGCAAACAGCAAGCTGAGCCCACCCAGATAAGACACCCCAACACTGGTTTGTTCTTTTGGTGGGACACAGGAGGAGGGGCCCATGGGCACTAGTCTCAGCAGTAGGACATCTTTACTATCTCCCCCAGGTCCCTCCTGCTGCTGCTGTCGCTGTTTCCTCCAGTTTTTACCTCCTGTCTTTACTGAGCAGCTGGTGGTCCACACCCCCTTCTCCCTGGGAGCCAGGTGTGCGTGGGGGGAGGGGCGCGGAGCTCAGAACACAGTGGGCATGATGATGTACTTGGCCAGGCGACCTGGCTTCAGTCTGGCTCTTTGGAAGGGGACAGCTGTCCGTAAGTTTCCTGGGGGCCTGGGAAAGTGGAAAAGCTCTCTAGATCCTGAAGAATCTATTCCCCCTTTCTGAACTGCAGCAGGCAGTTGCTACAAGACACTTGATTGGAGCTATGAAACCAGTGAGGTGCGTGGGGACCCAAACTGGGGGCCCTCAGTGAGTCCGGGGCTCTGTGGCTCGCAGGGCAGTCGCAGCTGGTGTGTGACGAGGGGGCCAGCTCCGGCTCAGCAGGTTTACTGTGCCAGGCACTAAGCTCAGCACTTCAGTTCCCACACCCCGTCTGAGACACAGCTTTCGTGTCCCTTGTCACAGATGACGGAGGAGAGCATGGAGGCCCACCACCTGCATGGGGCAGTCCCACTTCTGGGTGTCCACTGCTGAGCCCTACGTGATGTCACCAAGACCCACATGCACGGGACCCAGCGCGGTGCCTGGCACGGAGCAGGCACTCTGGCGTCACTTCTCCCATTCTCCAATCAATGCCACGAGCCCTGGCCCCAGGAGAAGGGGTGGCCAAGCTCCCTCCTTCAGCCCTGGATCTTGGTCTCAGTAGAGCTGGCTTTTCAATGGCTGTTAGCTTGGCCGAGCCAGGCATCAGTCCTGCTCAGGACCTGGTCCCCGACAGGTATGGCACCCAGCCTCTGCTTGTCCAGGCCTCCCAGACCTGCAGCCTGGCACTGCCCAGTTCTCCCCTCAGGCTGGTTTCCTGGGCGCTGGGGGCAGCCCGTCCTCCCCACCTCTGCGACTTTAGCCTCAGCCTGTTGCTGAAGCTGCTCCCGGCCCCCATGTGGTGACAACAGCTGTGTGGCTCAGGGCCTGGCATGGCGCCCACTGCCCACCTTCCACCGCTCAGCAGTGCCTCCCAGCCTGTTACCTGCCATCTGCCCCGTCCATTAGCTGGAAGCCGCCTCTCTGGCGTCTGGTGAGGGAAGAGGCAGGAGGTGCTGGGACGAAGCTCCAGTGCTTCGGCAGGGGACGGGGCAGAGCACGCTGCCTTCCATCTTGACCTGGCTCGACCTTGGGGCCAGTCTGGGGCAGTGTGGGCAGACGGCGTCAGGTGAAGGCTGCCATTTTCATCCTCCTCCACAGCGAAGCTTGTACATGGGCCAGGCTGGGCTGCCATCCGCATCTGCCTTCCCATCACTGCCCCCCGCCCTGGGCCCCTCCATGAAATGGAGACCATGACCCGCCCACCCACCCACCTTGTAAGCAGGTTTATAAAAACAGACAGATGTGCTTGACGCACACGGTGAGCCAGCATCACCTGGGATGCGTCCTCCTCGCCAGGCCCCAAGCCCTGTGGTTCTCCGCAGGCGAGAGGGCGATGACCCCTCTGACCTCTGGTGGGCCAGACAGCAGGTGAACACAGAGGCGCACAGGGACCAGACAGTGGCAGCGGGGAGCACCAGCTTGCCATCAGCGATGTGCTCACCTCGGGCCACCTCCCTCCAGGCCTGGGGCTGCCCAGCTCAGAGGGGATCGCGGCCACCAGACTCTGCTGGGGCTCGACTGTCTCATCAGTCAACCTGGGCTTTATGACGCTAATAAATTCACATCTGAAATTTGGTTTGGAGGCTAGGGAAGCAGGATGATTTAATTTGCTTTGTCCTTAAGCAAAAGGGAACGTGATTGGAGAAAGGTAAGTACAGATGTTTTAATTGAGTTTTTAGCAAACACTGGGGCAGCTCCAGGGAGGGCTCGAGCAAACAGGGCTGGTCCACCTCAGAGCCCCCCACCGCTCTGCCCACCTCGGGTAGGCTCCTGGAGAGAAGCCACAATGGCAGATGGAGAAGGGGCATTTATTTTTCAGGTAAATGGAAAGCGGTGACACCTAGGGACAAGATGAGAACTGAAAATGTGTGACCTCAGTGAGAAAGCAGATTGTGGCCAATTATGACATGAGGTTCTCACGGGCTGGGGCTGCTGGGGCCAAAAGTGGGGGCGGTGTTTCCTGTGGGCGCCCTGTGCTCCTGCAAGCCCCATGTGCCCCTGTGCCCTCCCGAGACCACTGTGGGCCCCAGGGGGCCTGGCCCGGCTGCTCTGTCCAAGGCATGAAGCTGATGCTGTGCAACAGGAGGCTGCGGAGGTTTCCTGCTCAGGGCTCAGCAAGGCACTGAAATCAAAGGAGAAAGGGGCAGGGGCCCGAGATCCCACCCCAGAGAGGTGGCTCCAGGCCCCGCTGCTCTGGGCTCCAGGCCACGGGGTAGGGGGTGGGGGGGCCAGGTGCTGGGCTGGGGCAGCCAGGGCGGGGACAGAAGGAGCCCCAGGTCCTGGGGCAGAAGGCACATTGAAAACAGAGTCCATCAGTCACCTGTTTCCGAGGAAGGCTGCCCCGACAGTGCATGCATGATTGTGATTGGGGGGGGGGGTCATAGAGAGCTGGTGAGGTGCGCAGGGTCTGACCCTCCTTCCTTGGGAATGGTGGCTGGTGCCCCACCTCACCTCATGGCGTCCAAGGGACGTGAAGTGTGTGAACACAAAGCCCCCACGGCCTGCTGGACGGGCAGCCACGTTTAGTGTTGGCGCAGGGACTGGGAGCCGGCCTGACCTCCGGCAGGGTGGGGACCACAAGGGCTGCTCACTGCTGTGGCCCAGAGCACTTGCGAGTCACTGCAGTGTTGGGGGGCGCGGCTCCCCTTTAGTGGCCCTTGCCTACAGCCCTGCCGCAACGCAGGCGGCCCTCAGAGCGCCAGCAGGGCAGCCGGAGAGCAGAAGACTCCCTTCGGGGGTCACGATCTCTGGGCTTTAAGCCAGTGCGTGAGCTGCTGTGCCTGTGGAAGGGCTGCTCCTGAGTCAGCGCGAGCTCAGCCTGGAACAGGAGCAGGCGCCCGCAGCAGGGCCCTCACAGCTCTGGTCTGGGGACCGCGGTGCCAATTAGTACCTCCTGTTCTTGTCACCAGGGCAGGCCAGGCAAGGGCACTAGGCTACACCACGCCTGGCGGGAAGGTGGGCCCTGCTCTTCAGCGGCAGGCCCAGAGGGGAGGGGGTTAGGGCCTGGGGGCCATCCTGAGGAGGCAGCTTCTAGAGGAGCAGATTTCGCAGAGAAGGACATGGGAGGATGCCGGGAGGGAGGGATACCGTGACTAGTATAAATAGTGGCAGTGCCAGCGCTGCGTCTCTACCGCACAGGGAGAGGAGCCCGCCCCGGGGGGAGTGGGTGGCGGGTGTGTGCGTACAGCAGAGGGGTCGAATCCAGGAACCTGTCCTGGAACCAGGGGGTCCAAGTGCCCGTGTGGGGCTCGCCTGGCTGGGGGCAGCCCGGAGACCGGGGCAGGTGCAGGCTGTGCGGCAGGAAGCCTGACGGGGACAGGATCCCTGGCTGCAGGGCCCCTGCCAGGAGCCTGGGCCTCGGCCCCGTAGAGCCGGGGGAGGCAACCAGACAAGGGCTCCGCCGGCGGAGGGACAAAGTGGGGCAGGGAAGGCCCCGCCCCTCTCGGCAGCAGACACGCCTGCCGTCAGAGCTTGGTCTCGCTGAGGACGATGTTGGCGGTTACGAAGAAGAAGCAGGAGAAAGCCCAGAGCAGCACAAAGCCCACCCAGAAGGCGTGGTGGAAAGGTGACCTGTGCTTGTTGACGGTCCCGCGGCCGAAGGCCAGCGCGGCGTCCTTGCGGCAGTGGTACACCAGGAAGGCGGGGATGACGTACTGGATGCCGGTGCCCGCGTAGGCCCCCGTGATGCCCACCAGGGACTCCAGGTCGTGGGTGCAGAAGGCCACCAGCACCGGGGGCACCAGCGTGATGGTGGGGAACACCACGCGGTCCACCACCCAGGGGTACGTGCCCCCCTCGCGGTGGAAGAGTGTCTTCCAGTTGTTACGCAGGGTCACGGCGATGATGGGGAAGTTGGTGCTGATGGTGAAGACCGGGAAGAGGCCCAGGAAGAAGCGCACGGCGGCCACGCCCACGACGTCGCAGCCCGCGAAGTTGAGGGTGTACATGTCCAGGAGTCTGTCTCCGCGGAAGCAGAAGATGGCGGTGAAGGAGAGGAGGCCGTAGAAGGCCAGGATCAGCATGTAGTCCAGGAAGACCAGGCGCGTGAGGTGGCGCTTGGAGGAGACGGGCGTGATGAGGGACGGCAGGGAGTGCTGGCACATGAAGGAGTACACACACACCCCGAACAGGTTCCGGACCCCGGAGAGGTCGGCCAGGGGCGGGTGCCCCTCCCCGTGCCCGCGCCCGATGCGGACCAGGGCGAGCGCAATCATGACGGCGAAGGCTGGAAATGAGAGAGGTGTCAGCCAGCAGGGGGCAGCAGCCCCACCGGGGCAGCGTCCGGTCTGGGGTCCCCAGTTGAGGAATCGCTCAGGTCACGTGCCCCTGAGGCCACAGCCTGGGGCAGGTCAGCAGCGGCTACTGCTCTTGTGAATGTCCCATGTGTCCCTCTCTATGTCCAGTTCACTGCACCGGTCCCTGTACCAGCAGATAAAGGAATGTGTCCCTGGTGGGGGTGGGGCCCAGGCAGGACAGGAGGGTGACCCCACCGTCTGCTTGGAGGGACGTGCACACACTCTCGACCAGGCCCAGTCCGCTCTTGTACCGGCCCCCCGGGGCTCTCTGGGGTGGGGGGCCCTGCCAGCTTCCTGGCAGGGAGCAGTCCTGGGGCAGGACTCATGTTTGCTTCTCTCCCTTGCTTTAAATGTGTGTCTGGGGCCTGGGGGGATGGAGAGCACAGGGTGTTCGGGAGGCAGTCCTCCCCGGCCAAGGGCACATGGGTGCGCACGCAGCCCTGTGGCCACTCGGGGGAAGAACGGCACTGGAGGCAGTGCTGGGGGGCGTGCGACCCGTGGCCCTGTTTTCCTGGGTCTGTGGCACGGGCGGGGGACAGAAAGCGGCTCCGGCCTGGGCTTGCCGCAGAAGGGGAGGGGTCCAGGCTGGCTGCCCCGCATCCTCTCACAGCAGCCCTCCGTGGGCCTCCCCGCCGGAGCCGCCCACAGGGGCTCCAGGACCTGAGCTCCCTGGAGACAGATGGACTTGCAGGGTCTGTCTGGCTTCTTGAATCTGCCACCCAGATTACTCAGAGCTGCCACCATTAGCCACTCAGCACACACAGGGACCACCGGTGCCCCTGTCCCCAGTGCTGGAGTTCACAGATCACTGCTGTCTCTGTTCAGCGCAGACCCGAGAACCCCTTGCGGCTGTGCCCCAGACTCTCAGGTAGAGCTCGCGGTGACACTTGCCACTTCTGGGTGGGTGACACAGGCATCAAGGGGCAGTAGGCTGGCCCTGCAGAGGCGCAGGGCTCCTCCCAGGTTGGGGGGCTGGGGTCTCCTCACTGTCCCCTTCAGGCCCCATCACAGCCCCGCTCCCTTCTCCTGGGAGCCTTCTCACAGGAAGCCTGCCCGCCTTCCCACGACGACACGCGGAAGTGGGCCGAGGGGAACGCCATCTACTGAGTTTAGTCCTGACGCTGCTGAGGCTGGGGGGAGGCGGGGTGAGGGCGCGGGCCTGCAAACATAAAGGGGGCTGCGTGCCTCTGACTCTCAGCCCACCCGCCCCTGCCACCCCAGGGACGTCACTAGCTTGCCAGCTCTGGTCAGTGAAGGGGAAAGCATGGATCCACTTCCCTCCTTGAGTCACACGCAGCCCAGGAGCTGCCTCTGGCTTAACCCTCTGGGGGGGCTGGGGGACGTGGGACAGGACACCCCAGGAGGCCTCCCTGCTCCTTGGGACACCCAGGCCCCCAGCAGCTTGCCATGCAGGAGAACTGAACCAGGAGAGTGCGGGGGCAGGACACGAGGGCGAGGACCCGGGAGAGGCTGGAGGGGTGGGGCGGAGCCCCCTGTGCCAGGGAGTCTGTCTTAGGCCAGAAAGGGTTAAGGAGCAGAGCTGAGCGGATGGGGTGGCCATGGAGGGAAGACGGGTGTCTGGGGCTGCCTGGTGATTAGCTATTCAAGAGGCTGCAGCTGACAGTTCTGTCACCAGAGGCAGGGCACCAGGGTCAGAGCAGAGGGGACAGCCGCTGTAAGGCAAGATTCACATCCTGCTGTGCCTCTACCGGGGTGTCCCCTCCTGACCTGGTGCTACTCCCGGCCCGGGCCAAGGCTGGCACGGACTCAGAATAAGCAAGTGGAGAAACCTGCTGGGTGTCCTGCGGGCCTTGGCCTCGGCCCCGGGAGCAGGCAGGAGGAAGCTGGCTGCTGGGATGCGAGCGCCTCCTGCTCTCTGTGGCCCGGAGGCTGGCCTGAGCTTCTCGGCTCATCTTCCTCCTCAGCCCTAAGTCTCCGAGAGGGTGTGAGAAACGCAGGCAGAAACCGGCTTGTGAGCGGCTGGGGCAGCCGTGACCGGGGGCTCTGCTGCTTGTGAATGAACCAGCCCACAAAGCAGGTTTCTAAAGCCACGAGACGGATCTTTAAAGCATGGCCCCCTCTGCACCCGAAAATGTGCGCCTGCTGATGGGGGTCCCCTACCGGCGGTGAGAAAAATGCATGTCACAATCCTGTAGCTGTAATTAGTTTTACCACACAATACTACCTAGATAAGTCACCAACCTCATTTTCTTAACCAAACAAGCCTATTTCCAAAAGCCAGGTCTCCCTTCACAGGCTGGATGCCAGGAATCGCGATGCCAGAGGCTCTTGGGAGGCAAGTCCAGGAGCGTTAAGCAGTGGCCCCAACACACCCTTGCCAACCTCTAGAGCGAGCATGGGACGTGTGAGCTGTGGGCCCTTCAGGCCCCCTGTGAGGACACGGGACAGTGCTGGGCTGCTTTCGGGGGTGAGCAGGGAGGGGAAAACGCTCCAGTGTGGTCCCCAAGTCGGCAAGTTCAAAAGAAACCAGGGATACCCCAACACGGCGCTGCAATGGAGGGATGGGGGGAGGGGAGGGGAGGAAGCAGGAGGCTGGGCGTGGTGGCTCTGACCTTGGGGGGTCCTGAGCCTAGAGGACGAGGTCCCCACCCCCCACTGCTGTCCCACCCTGCCCTTGTGACCACACTCCTCTGCCCTGGCCCCTCCCCGCTGGCTGTTGGGGGCAGAGTTCAGTAGCCATCTTCTAGATTGATCGCGCCGTCCCTGGGAGATAGTGGCTCCGAAAACTCATTAGCGCTGATAGCACATCAAGATGGAGATGATAGACCGTGAGCGACAGGCACCGCCAGGAAGCGCGACGGGAGCAGGGCGCGGCCGCACTCCGCCACCAGGGCTCGGCTGCCCAGGTGGGCAGCTCGCGCCCACTTGGCTGAGGCTGTGCGGGAGGCGGATGGGCATCGAGGTGGACAGAGCAGCGAGCTCCCTGCTACCCCCGTGACCAGGGCCAGCAGTCCCCCGGCGGCAGGGTGGCCTCAGCCGCTCTCTGACCCTCACAAGCCGCGCTCAGGGGACAGAACCTGTGTGGTGGACAAGGGTCAATCCACACTCGCCTGCATTCTGCACCGAAGTCATACTCCGTGGGGTGAGCAGGTGCAGCGAGTTCCCAGGGAGGAGGCTGGGGGAGGGGGGCCCTGGCACATGTCACACGAGGAGTGGCTGTTGGGACTTGAGAGGTACGGCTGCAAGATAAAGTGGGACAGAAGGTTCTTCCTTTAATACCTGAAGCAACAGCCCATGTGAAAAACCCTGCATTTGTTCTGTGTAACTTACAGCCCCCTGGGACCACCCGGCTGTGCATCAAAGGTGAACCAAGCGCCCGCTGAGTGCCTGTCCTTCTGGGGCCTCCGGTCCACGGGGACCACGGGATGGGAGTTATGGGAGGTGGCCACCTTAGCTGGTGGGGTACGCGGTGAGGTCTCTGTCATGGGAGGTGTCCAAGCCCAAGGGCTGAAGACCACCGGGGTCATCAAGGGGAACCAGGCGTGAGACCCTGATGCGGAGGAGCCTGTCGGGCTGTCCCACTCTGTCAGCCCAGGTCTTGGGCAAACGGGAAGCTCTGTCCCTCACCTAACTCTCCTTTTGCTCCATGGAGGGTACATACTAGTGACCCCACCTTCCCTGGCCGGGCCCACCGCAGTCACGACCCTTTCCATGAGCCTCCTCAGCCCTGAGCATCTCTGGCCCAGACGTCAGCTCTGAGGACCGGGGTGAGGGTGGGGCGAGGAAGACCCAGGACGCTGACACCTGCTCTGCGAGCCAGAGGAACCCGGAAGAGCCGAGGGTTCCTCCTGTTCCCCCTAACGTCACACAAGGCCAAGCTGTCCCCATCGCTGCCACCTGGGGCGCTCTGGCTAAGCGACAAGGAAAAAGGATTCTGTTTGGGTTCTTTGGGGCTCAGTTGCTTTGTCCTTCCCCATCACCACCCTCCTGTTGGAGCGCAGACTGTGGGTCGGGGAGGGGGCTCATTTCACTTCCCAAGAAGACAGGGCCCACTCAGCCTCTGGCTGGGAGGCGGTCTCTGGGAAAGCTCCCTGCACAGGTCTGCACGCCTCCCAAAGCGCCTTGGCCCTGGGTCGGGGTTTTTATCTCACGTTTGGAAGATGTTCTGTGATTGCTGGTCTCGCCTGTAATAACAACTCACCAGAAAGAATCACTTGGGTTTCTGCTGAAGGGAGAGAATTTAAAGCTAATCTGACTCCCTTCCTGTGCTGGGTCGGCCCTGTGGTTTCTGGAGGGTTCCAGCTCTGTCTTCCTCATCCTCCTTGTCATCACCAGGGAAGCAGAGGAAAGATGTTCAAAGAATCAGGTGACCAGACTGAGGTTCTAAATGACTTATCCGAAGGACTCAGTGCAGAGCCCTCCCCTTCCCAAGTGAGCCGGGGGAAGGAGGTCGATGATAACGGGCAGGCATTTGAGTCTCGGGAGCAATCAAGCCTGAAGTTCGAAATCAGGAGTTCTGGCCACCCCATCCTTCAATGTTTCCCGCCATGGCAGGTGGCGTCGGGGTGGGAAGGGTCCCCATTTTTCACCCCTGAGCCATCAGAGCTCCCTCCGTCTGTAACTGCTGGGAGGGCAGAGACGTGGGGCCTCGGGCAGCCGGCGGACTCATCTCCCAGAGACCGGAAACTGTCACCTTTCCTGAAGGCTGTCAACCTTCTCCTCTCATTGCGGGCTGTCCCCCCACAATTCTTCTGTTGAAGCCCTGACTCCCAGCGTTGACTGTGCCTGGGGATGGGGCGTGGGGGAGGGCAGAAAGGTGCCTCCTAAGGGTGGGCCCTAATCTGGCGCCACCAGAGCTCCCATGAGAGGAGGAAGAGACGCCAGACACTCTCCCTGTGTGCACCGAGCACAGGCCACGTGAGGACGCAGCCGGAAGGTGGCTGTGGAAAAGCCAGAAAAAGAGGCGTCACCAGAGAACGACCCTGACGGCACCTTGATTTTGGGCTTTCAGCTTCCAGAACTGTGAGAAAGTCAGCTTCTGCCATGGAGGCCGCCTGGCCAGTGGTGCTGCGTTGTCACCCTGAGCTAAGATGGCTCTTAAGCAGCCGCTGGACCAGGAGAAAGCAAAGCAGGGATGAGAGACAGAGGGGCCGGGTCAGGGGAACGAGGAAGGCGGTACTATGAGCGGGGAGCCTGGACTCCCCTGGACTGAACGTCAGTTCCTGAGCTCGGGTTGCCATGGGCCACCTGGCTCTGCAGACGAGCGTGGCCGCCTGACTGTCGTGAGCTCCCCAGGAAGCCCAGCTCTGCAGAGGTGCCCCTGTTGCCACTGCTGGTCGGCCCGTGCCTTGCTGCTCTCCAGGCTGCCCACTGCCGGGGGGAGTGGGAGACCCCTCCCTGCGACGGCCCAGTCAGCGCCCCTCAGTCACATGCAGAGCAGAGTGCTGGCGGCAAAGGCTGCTCCGGGCCAGGCAGAGCTCGGACGTCAGCCTGCTGTGGAGGGGAGGGTGGTTCGTGGCACGTGGCCGACTCCTCTGCAGACTTGAATTAAGTGTCCACTCTACCCTTAGAAACTTAAGATAGAATCCCTGGGTTCTTCTCCTTTAAACTGAGCTCTGTGTTTGCAGAGAGAACTTTTAGAAAACCAAGAATAAAATCAAGACCAAAATGGATGCTTAACAGCCCAGGAGAGCCCTGGATGGTGGCCCGGAGGGAGGGCGGGCACAGAGCACGGCGCTGGCTGGCCGCTCAGAGGGGCCAGGGGACCTTCACTTTGAGAGGGGGGTCTTTCCTGCCCTTGGCGAGGGAGTGGCTGTGGAGGACCCTGTGTACCAAGCTGGCATGCTGAAGCAACAGCACGTGAACAGATGGCCCAGGCACAGAAGCCCCTGGCTGCTGGTGGTGACAGATCAGAGTGCTCCCACCGGGGATACTCTGCTGAGATCAGTCATGGACCTGCAGGGGGGGCAGCCAAGTGGCCACAGATGATTCTGGGGACAGGTAAAACCAGAGAGCCCTTATGTTCCCTCCCAGGTGATGGTCTCCTTCTGGGGACCTTCTGCCACTTGGGCCACCACCACTGAGTTCCACCTCTCCCCCCAGCTTGGTCTAGAACACAAATCTGGGGCACCTGCCAGGGGCGGGTGGGGAGAGAAGGGCCAAGAAACTTCCTGAGGCAGGGTCAAGTTTATCCACGAACGCTCGCTCGGAGAGGACGCGCCTGACCCACTTGGAGTGGCGCGTGGAGACAGGAGCAGTGCGCGGCGGCTGCTCTGAATACGCAATCAGAGGGAAGGCGGCCCTGCGGGTCCTCGGCAGCCCAGGCCCAGGCCGAGGGGGCTGCCGCCTCCAGAGCAGAGCTCGTTAGAGAGTCAGTGTTTTAATAATGCCAAATGGGGCGCCCCGGGAGGAGCCAGCTGTCCGTGTCCCCAAGCGGGGAGCACCTGCTGGTGTCTACTGGGGGAAGCTGGGGATGGGGTGAAGTAACGACACTCCCTGCCGGTGTCCTGGGGGGAATAGTCTACGGTCACCGTATGAGCAGCTCAGGGCTGGGGCTCTGGAGCCACAGTGGCTGGGCCTGGAGGCACAAAGCACAGGACTTCTGGCTGCGTCTCTCTGAGTGTCCCTGCCCCGCTGACCACTGACAATGGGAGAGCCAGGAGCTACAGAGGAAGCTCGCAGCACCTCTGTGCGAGGGGCCTGCTTCTCCTGTCCCTTGGGCCCAAGCCTCCTGGAAGGTGGTGGGGTGGTGGCCAGTGCAGACGTTGGGCAGAGGGAGGCTACAGAGCCGACCGGCAATGCTTCGAGGTCTCTCTGGGACACTGGCGCCACAGCTCTTTCTGTGGGTGGCTCGGGCCACATCCCCGATCTCTTGGCCACCCCAAGGGAGCGGGCACTGAGGGATGTGACGGCCGACAGAGGGCGATGGCGGCGATGCACATCGTGGCTAACAGGTGGCTGCCCACCTGGGCTGGGCGCCGTGTGACTGGTGCCTCCCACTCGGCCACGCGCCATCTGCGCAGCTGCTCCTCCGAGGTCCTGCCTTCGCTGCTGCCGGACAAGGGACCTGGCGGGGCAGGCCAGGCCGGGCGGGGCACCTCTGCAGTAAACACTGTCCCACCCAAGGAAGCGAACAAAGGGAGGAGGTGCAGTGGGAGGGCTGGCAAGAAGCAGCCGTGGTGATCAGAGACTGTCACTGCACACGTGATTTCAGGGGCGTCTGCAATCTGAGTCGCCCCCGTCGACCAGTCTGGTCTCCCCAGAACTTATTTGGGGAGCAACAGAAATGAATCAACACTGGTACCTGGCATGCGTGTCCTGACGTTTCCCTGGACAAGCGGCTGTTTGAAAAGGCCATCCAACCCTCTCGACCCCATCCTGGCGGCGCAAGGGGCTCTGTGGCTGACGCCGAAGAACGGCGCAGAGAAAGCGGGGGTGGGGGCGGGGGGCAGCCTCAAGGCATCTCGGCTTGATGGAGCTCCGGGGGCCTGCTGGGCGGGCTCCTGCAGTCCTCCCGCCTCATTTCAACAGATGGCAGGACAAATTCTAATTAAGCACGAGAAAGTTTCCGGCTCAGCACATCCACGATTTTCCGGTCCCTTTGGTGCTTATTTTTCCCTTTTGTCTTCCTAGAACCCAAGCCAGTTACCGCCACCCCGATTGACCCGTCGGCTGTCGGCTGGTCTGGGCCCTCGGGTGGGAGAGGGAAGAGCCGAGGGTCACGGGGACACGGCCGCAACACGAAAAGGGAGTTGGCTGCTGGTGCAGACTTGAGAGGACAAGCAGGGCTTCGGTGCTCACTGCCTTTGGAGTTCCAGAAAAATCACCTGGAGTGAGCCTGGGCTGGAGGAGAGCCCCTTGGACGGCCTGCACACCTCCAGCGGGCAGACCTTGGTCCCTCCCGCAGCGGGCAGCCTCCCCGGGGTGCCTGGCGCTCCCGGCTCCCTCCTGAGGCCTTGCTGTCTTTTCACTACTAAATTCCCTCACCAGTAAAAAGGCAGGCAGGGCCCCGCCTTCCCTGGGCCCTGGGAGCCCACAGAAACCTGCACACATCCCAGCGAGGGCCGTGAGCCCGCCCGGCTATCTCTGGAAGGGACTGGGGGGAGACTCACCGATCCACCTCATCAGGGAGGTCAGGATCTGCAGGTACTTGGTCTTCTGGACGTCAAAGAAGGTGAAGGGTCCCAGGAAGAGGGTGAAGACAGCCTGGGCGACAGAAACAGGAATGAGGGGGGCATAGGCCGGTGGCACACGGCAGTCGTGTATGAGGGGAGGAACCACGCTCCACGCAGCATCTGCCCAGGGCCGGCCAGTCCTGAGCCCGGTGTGCACCTGGCCTGCGGAGGTGAGGCTCCCTGGGGCCCGACAGCGTCAGCTCTGAGTTTCCAGGGTCATGGCCGTGACAGGGACCCAGAGCCACACTTTGCTGCTGTTCTTCACACCTATTGTCCTGAGACTCCCGGAAAGGGGCTTCCAGGCGAGTCCCAGGGGACATGCTGGGGATGTCACCTGCTCACTTCTCTTGCACACAAAGGACCCACAGCCGGGCACTGAGCTGGGCACGAGCGCGGACCAGGCACCAGGCAGCAGGAAGATGGGGGTCTGGAGAAGCTCCAGGCACACCTTGTGCCCTTGAGGCTTACTGGGAAGGACACAGGGAGGAGGGGACACAGGGGCCCTGACAGAGCAGCGCAGTGCAGGGGCACCGTTCTGTAGGGTTCAGAGGAAAGGGCTGATCAGGATGTCATTAATTAGCAACGTTTGGAACTTCAAGAGAAGGGGCAGCAGGGGACCAGCCCAGCGGCCTCCAGGGCAAAGCCCTCAGAGCACTGCCCCAGGCCAAGAAGAGAGGGCCTGCACCAGGGACGTGGACGTGGGAAGTCCGGGCGCCAGCACCTCAGGTCGCTTTCTCTTTGGAGAGAGAACAAGCAAGAGTGTTTACTTTTTTATTTTTTTTTTATTTTTTTTTAAGATTTTATTTATTTATTTTCAGAGAGAGGAGAAGGGAGAGAGAAAGAGCAATGTATGGTTGCCTCTCACATGGCCCTCACTGGGGACCTGGCCCGCAACCCAGGCATGTGCCCCGACTGGGAATCGAACTGGGACCCTCTGGTTCCCAGCCCGCGCTCAATCCACTGGCAAGAGTGTTTACTTTTAAAAGAAAAACTGGAAGCCTGTTTTAGAAAACTGGCCTGTGGGGAATCAAACCTTCTTTGCGAAAGAAAACGGGCGCATGAGTAGAGACGGGGGCGGGGTGGGGGGAAGGCTGGGACCACCACGCTGAACTGGGTGCGCAGGGAGCAGAGGCAGGAAATGCCGCTGCTGGTTGGCATTGCTGTGATGGCACCATTTCCAATCTGCCACTCGGAAGCAGCGGAAGCATCAGACCTGATTGCCATTTACACGGTGCTGTTTCATCACGTTAATGCTGATGACACTTGCCAGAGATGCGGCAGCCGGCTGGGAAGCCCGACTGTGGGGGGCGGGGCCCGCTCTGGGGAGCTGGCTGCTCTGGGGAGCCAGGCCCTGGCCCTGCGATGAGGGGGTGGCGAGTATCTCACAGCTGCTGGGTCTGGTGGCCAGCTGGCTGCCCTGTGACAGGCAAGCGGGAGCCCCGCCAGAGGGGGGCTGAGCCTGGCCCTCCCCCACCCCCACTGCAAGGAGAGCAGGATGTGGAAGAAGCTGTGACCTCTTATCCAAGTCCATTATCACTGTGAGAATGAACGACAGGGAAGACTAAAGCCTCGGCTTAAGGAGAAGGCTCTAATTAGCTGGGGTGGATAAGGCCTGGCCATCGCCAGGGCTGGGAGACTTCTGGAAAGGACTTTGCACTGGGCTCTCACACCCCGATCTGCTCCTGTTCAGGGTGGGGGGAGAGGCACCTCCATCAGGCCAGGCGTGACTGGGGAGGCAGAGGTCAGCGGTCCCCTCAGGCCCAGGGAGAGGGGCTGGGGACTTAGGAAGGTGCGGAATTGGCCCCTCTTGGCAGAGCACATGTGTGTGCCACAGCTTCAGCAAGTTACTTCGGAAAATTACTGCTTCAGGGAGACTTTCCACCGGTGGGCTTCTCCTCTGAAGGACGGGAGAGGGGGCTGTCGTGGGGAAGAGTACACATAGAACCACTGGCTGCAGCGGTTTCCATGTAACCATGGCTGGACCAGATTGGGGCTCCTGGTGTGCCCGGGCCCTCTGACCTGTGGTGCCTCCCACTGAACAGGTGGTGCCCCAGCTGCTGTGGGTGCTGGGCATTCCCAGGGAGGTGGCTTCCATGGGAGGTCAGCTCTCATCTTTGAAGGCTAAAGACGTCTTTATCGAGTTCCGCTGTGTAAAACGGGGGGTGGGGGGCGGAATAGAGGCAGCTGCAAAGGCAGGCAGGCCCTTCCTTCCCTCAGGAGTCCTCCCTCAGATGCCAAAGCCACCTTCGTCCTCCCTCTTGGCAGATGTTTATCGAGACCCCACCACACAAGCCCCTTTTATAAAACCCCGTCGGACGGGACCCCAGCTGCTAGGGCATCCCTCCGTGTAGAGAGACCAGGGGCATGGTGCATCTCGAGGAGGCAGAGTAATAGCTGTCTGGGGGGGGGGGGCGGGCGCCGGCTCAGTGCCAGGGATGAGAGTCGAGGGGCGCTCAGAGGAGGGGCCACCCCTGCCTGGCACTGCCGTTCAGCCCTAGGGACAGCAGGGCTGTCCTCAGAGTGGGAACAGGCGGTGAAGGGCTTCGGGAGACTCGTTTGGTCAATAGCTGAGACACACACAGCTGGACGGCGGCTGGGATGCGGCTTCTTTTTCTTTTAACGCCCAGGACCACAGACTGACCGCCCCACTCGGAAGGGCGTGGGGCCGCCTGGTCAGAGGAACACGCACAGACTGCCGCGGAGGGGCTGCGCTCGGCCCGGAGGGCGTCCAGACCCAGACACGCGGCGCAAGCTGGGGCTTGTCACAGAACAGGTGTCCTCTGCGAATGAGTCAGAGCCAGGCTTGGCAGCTGCGGGGCCAGCATCTGGGCCGGGAGAGGGCGGAGGATTCGCAGCAGCAGCACAGCTGCGACGCCACGGGGGCTCCGGGTCTCTGGGAAATAAGGGGGGGCGCAGGAGACCGAACGTCCCTGGCGTCCCGATGGTCTAGTGTGGACAGAGCTCGTCTCTGAATGCTGAACAGCCATGCGTGGCCCCTTCTGTTTTCTCTTCCCATTTTCAAAAAGAAAAAAAAAAAAGCAAAGAGACAGCCAATCCTCTTGGGCCTTCTTGTCTAGCCTACATGACATTATAAATTAGCTGGCTCCTGAGCAATTTTCCAGCCCCCAAATGCCATTGATCAATTCACACTCAGTCTCTGTTCAAGGACTCTCCTAACCCAGCTCATGACAGAGTGCAGGGGCGCCAACTGCGGCTGCCAAATGCGTTTCTAGAAAGAAAGGGTGGGGGGGGAAGGGAGGGGAGGAGAGGAGGGGACACTACTTTGGGTTCTGATAAAATCTTCAAGACTGGTCACCAGGAAAAAAGCCCGAGACAGACCTGGGGGAGCAAAGGGCTGCTGTCACCCCCTGGCTGGGGTGAGTTTAGACGTGCACCCAGGGGCCCCCAGCAGCCCCACCCGACTCAAGGGACACACAGCGGTGCGTGTCCCCGAGGTGCTGCCAGCAGTGCTCGGCCACGGCTTGGTCAGGGTCCAGGCGACACTGCGAACGTCACACGGGGCCTGAGGCTCACACGGCCACCTCTTGTCCTGTGTCCCCGCGTGGCTTGACTGCACCAGCCCCCTCCGGTTGCTCCTGCTCCGAACTTCCGACAATCCCAACTCCTCCCTCACGCGCTGGGCTGCTGTTGGGTGTCTAACCCGCTGGCGTAGCCCCACGGAAATGGGCTTCCTGCAGCCCTGGGCGGGAAACGGGGGGCACAGCACAAGGACTCCTGACCCTGTCGGGCGGGGATACGGGGGTTAACAGAGAAACTAATATCCACAGTAGGAGGAATCCAGTAGGCAAAGGGCTGGGGGGAATTGTGGGCTGTCCCCTGGGGAATCTGTCCCTATCACCTTGTCCCTGTCCTCTCCCTCCCAGGCCCAGAACCAGCCTGGTGCTGGTGCCGTCCCCTCACACTCGGCCCCAACCGCGCCGGCTCTCGTTAACTCTCGAGGGCTTGTTGTCATAGAGAGGACACAGCCGGCAGCCCGTGGTCTGGTCCCAGCCATGCCCTCAGCCTTGCTTCTGAAGACAGCGCCCCCGGCCCACGGTCCAGCAGCCCTGGGCCACGCGGGTCCCAGCGGGCTCAGCACCTCCCACCACTGTGCTCGGCCAGCTCCTCTCACGTCTGCTGGGCAAAGTCCTGCTGTCCATCAGGTCTCACTCAGAAGCCCGCCCTCCGCCCAGCGGGTGCCTTCTGGTTGCCCTCTCGGGGACCAGCCGTGCCCCCCACAGGAGGACGGAGTGGACTGCGCACAAGCCTGGGGGGGCGGGCGGGCGGGCAGGGAGGAGCCGCTCTTCGCCTGCCTCTGCCAGAAAAGGGGCCCAAGGACAGGGGACTAAGGAGAGTCCTAATCTGATTTCAGTTCTCTGTCCGCCAGAGGCAGGAGGGACATCCACCCCGCGGACCCCGTGTCGGAGATGCTGGACATGACAGTGGCTTTGCCAAGACCCTGAGGTGCGGATGCTCAGGACGCTGTGGCACTTGGGGACTGAAGGCTTAGCCCCAGTGCGAGCTACCCCTTCCTCTCACAGCCCGGGCAGCCGCGCCCGGCTACGGAGCGGGAGAGACAGACGCCGTTGCTGCCCGAGAGAAGGGATCCTTCGCCGGCAGCTCCCAGCCTGGACCCGCTGGGGCGGAGCTGTGCTCACCACCTACCTGCCTCGTCTTCTCGAGTTTTAGTAGCCCCCCCCCACCCCCCCGCGAGGAAAGGCTCCAGCACAACTCGGCCTGGTCCCACACACAACGAGGCCATGCGGTGTCTTCTGCGTAACTGCAGCACACGGGGACGAGGCGGTGCACGTGGCGACATCAGAGCACAGAGGCGGAGCACGCAGCTCGCCGTCTCTCTCCCTGGCCCCAGATTTCTCTGCGAGTTCCGCTGGTCACAGAAACCAAGCGGAAATTCAAATGTGGAGCTACTCGCAAACTGAACTGCGGCGTAACAGGCCGCACGCCTTCTGGGGCCGCCTTCTGCCTGTGCAGCTGCATGTCAACCTCAGCTGCCGCTCCTGCCGACCCCATGCCATGGCCAAGCTGTCCCGGGATCACACCACCCCCCAGGGCTGCAGGTCCCCTTGCTTGTCGCCCATCTCACTCCCTCAAAGTGCGGAGGAGGGGACAGAGAGCATGCTGTTCCTGGAGGAAAGGGAAGACAGGAGAGAATGACGTGCTAAAGTGACAGCCACCACACAGGACAAATGTCCTAAGAACCTCTGAGCCACTCCACAGGACAAAGAACGATGACCGAGGTTACCTTCTGCAACAAATGACAGAGGGAAAATACCCTAGAAGACAGGACAGTCAGCCAGCTGACCGTGGATCCAGCTGGGGGGGTCCTTGCAGCCCTGTCCCCTGACCTAGACGTGAGCCAAGGGCAGCATCCCGTGGGGACGAAAGCCCAATGGTCACGAAGCCAGCAGCGGCCAGTGAGGCACAAAGGCACTGCTGCGGCGTCCCTCCGTCTGCGGGCCGGGGACTCGCTGGACGGCCAGTTCTCAGAGCGCCTGCTTGTTCGTTTCCCTGCAGAAACTGGGGGCTTGGGGCTTGTCTGTCTGTGGCTCCCAGGGTGGAGAGACGGAGCTTCCGGGAGCCACGAATCCAGGCACCGGCCCTCCTGTCGCCCCACTGCCCGTTCTTGGAGCTTCAACAGAAAAGGCCGGCGCATCTGCTCAGCGCCCGGGGTCTCTCTGTGACCTGACAGGGGTGGCGAAGCGACAGGTCTTGGGAGGTGGCATGGCGAGTGCCGCCCGACGACCCTAAACACGCAGACCCCGCAGGGCTGCCCGCGGTCACACGGGCGAGGCGGGCTCGGGGTCGGGAGCTCGTTGAGGCACAGAGGGCAGCATGCCGGTGGCCAGTGGAGCTCTCTGGACCGACCCCGAGGTCCCTGTAAGTGTGGAGGGAACGGCGCCCAGCCTGCAGGGCCGTCCCCCGGGAGGCGGCAGCGGTGGTGAAGACCGAGTTGGGGTTAACCGGACTCAGCGGGAGCCCATCCCTGCAGGGAACTGCGCTTCCCACGCGACCTTGAAGTCGGTGAAGGAGTGTTCAAGGGTTCTATTTCTGTTTCTCAAGTGGCTCTGAACATTTCGCTTTGGGAGCTTTCATCTTCCCGACTTGAATGACGTCTGGGCGTCATCCTCCAAAAGGAGGGGAGCTCTGAGGAGTTCAGGGACAACACGGGGACCACAGGCCTCAGGGCCACGACGTGTATCCGCCCAACACCCCCAGCTCAGAGCGCAAAACCCCGGCGTCCGGCCCCAGGCCACCCGTCCTCCGTCCCAACCCCTCGCTGGGACGCACTTTGGGAGACGCTCCCTGAGCGGGTGAACAGACTGAGAGAGGCAGGTGAGGCCGAGAGAGAAAGGCGGAGAGTTAAGGCCTAGGTGCTCTACAGGTGCGTGCTCCTGGACTCGGGGAGTCTACTGTTGTCTCAGGGCGTCCCTCAGCAGAACTGAGCCCGCTCGTGTCAAAGAGTCGGCCTGTCCTGTGTGAGTGACTGCGGGGACACGTGATGTCACCGGCTCTCACGAAAAGGTAGGCCTCTATTTGCTGTTCCCAGGAGGGCAGGGTGCTGAGCCCGAGGCAGCTTCTCACACAGATGCAGGTGGGCCAGTGCAGTGAAACCTCAGCTAACTGTGAAAATACTGGTGAAAAGGTTGTTGGGGGCCAGGGGGAAGTACGTCGGGGAGAAACCACGGAAGGGGAGGCTGCTCTCTGCGCCCCAACGCTGCCCCCAGGGCCCTGGTGGGCCAGGGCTCCCACCCCCGCACACATGGGCAGCCCCAGCTGGCGAGAGCCCAGAACTGCACCCCCTGAGGACGTGAATCCCGTGGGTCGTGGCTGGGAGGGGCGGGTGAGAGCCTCCTGGAGGGAGCCGAGGGGCGGCCGCCTCTGGGGGCCAGCAGTCTGCTGCGAGGCAGGCTGTGAGGGGTGACAGCTCCCTGGACCATCCCCGGCAGCGCCGAGGGGAGGGTGGGACACAGGACAGTCCAGGCCCCTGGAGCACCGCTCGCCAACCCTGTCCTCAGCCCCTTCGGCTTGCAGACAAGCGGGCACTGGGAGGGCGGCTCCGGGCTGGCTCCGTCACTCCCCGGCACTCCGGCCGAGAGGCCACCTTTGATGGTGGGACAGTTGGCACATCCCTCGGTCTCTCCCTCACCACCGCTACCTCCCCTCTTTCCAGGCAACTGGAAACGCAACTCGGTTCCTTTTCTGAACCCCTTCTCTAGACACCCCGCCCTGGTGAGACGAGACAGAAACTCCGGTTAGGGACCTGAGGCTTATAACCACGCTTTCTGGGTTTTGCTCTGGGAGGCAAAAAAGATGAGCATGTCACCACCCCCTACCCTACAGACACTGACAAAGAAAGGGTGGGAAACCGTCTCAAGCTTCTGTCATGGAGCGGTAGGGCTACGGAGAGACTGGCTGCTCTACTCAGTTTTCAGGATGGTGGGGGAGGAGCCACGGGGTGGGCAGGGGGGCGGGGGGAGCCACCCCGACTCGAGGGCTCCTGCAGCGCCAGCAACAGCTCCCCGCTGCTGGAGGGACCGTGTCTTCCCAGAACACGGGCTGTGGTGGCTCCCAGGTGGCCGTCTTGACCCTCGTGTTGCAATCCCTCCCCGGCCCCCACCCTGGGAATCAGGACAGGTCCCAGCCACCTGGACCAGGTGCCGCCCCCCACGCCCCCTCCAAGCCCCAGCTGAGAGACGGCTGGGGGTCAAGTTCAGAGGGAACGCTGCTGGTGAGGAGGGAGCTCTGCTTCCGAACAGCCACCCCATCCCCAGAGGAGACAGGGCCACCAGCAGAAGGCTGTGCCCTAGGCCAGGGAGGAGAGGGGCTGGGAGAACCGCCTGAGAACCAACGGTACTGAGCCCCGCCATGCGCCCAGACGTGACCTAAGAGACCTTCCAGACGCGACCTAAGAGACCTTCCACCTAAGACTGCTTTTTAACCCTGACACCCTGTGAATTGATTATTGCCTTCACTTCAGAAAACCAAGCTTGAAGGGCATTAAGTAACTTGTCCAACATCTCGTAACCTCTAAGACACAGGTGAGACCAGAACTCGGGGTTCCGTATCCAGGCCCAGTCCCTCTGAGGGCCCTTCACTGCCCTCCCCCCCTGCCCCCCCAGAGTTCGCCCTGGAGGAGGAGGAATCTCTCCACCACCCTCGGGGGGGTGGGCTGGTCCGGTGACGTCAGCCTGGCTCGGCTGCCGTCCCCCTTGCCTCTTATTGGACAAGACTGCGCGCCTGTGTTCTCTGTTTCAGCCGAAAGGCCAGATGGTACCCGATGGTGGGCAGACTCCCAAGGATTTGATGCCAAAGCTGCAACCTTTGTGGTTTGGGGGGAAAGATAAATATTGTGGAAAACCCACACAGTCACTCGCTCCGTGATGATGAGCAACCAGGGTTTATAAAGGACAGCCTGGCTGCTCACAGCATGGAAGAGGCAGATGAAGCCCACACCCCGTGCCCAGGTGGAAAGACAGAAGCTTGACCTTGAATGAGGCGGGCTTTGAGACCCTAGGCCAAGGAGCTGGCGGGGACAGAGGGTGCGGGAATGTGGGGGCTCTGCCTGGAGGAACAGGCCTGACTTTGGGGCGGCACCTGCCCTGGCACCTCACTGCCTGTACTTCAGGCACTAGAGATGGGGAGAAAATACACGGCCCGCTTCTGGTTGCTCCCCTCCACCCTCCACCCTGAAGACAGGTGTCCCCGAGCCCGGGCTGAGGAGTAGCTTCTGCCCTGCAACGAGGCACAGAGGATGGCGGGGCCTCTGGGAAAGGAGGGGCCAGCTGGGCAGGGAGATTTCCCGGCTGGAGTGGTGGCCGCCAGTGGTGGTGAGCAGCCCCGAGGGCTGACAGAGGGACTTGCCCACCCGAGGGTGGCCTTGTTCATCCCACCAACCACAGAGCAAGCCCCCATGTGAGGCCCCACACTGGCTCCAGACAGAGCCCTGCCCTGAAGGAGTTTGAGGAGCTGCAGTGAGGCAGAACAGCTGATCAGAAACGTGTGAAAGTCCTAGGAACGCCACGGCAGGGGCGAGGGGAGGAGTGTGGGCTGCAGGCGTCTCAGAGCAAGGGGCCCCGAGTTCAGTCCAGCATAATCAAGTGCTTGCTGGACTCAAACAAGGGAAAGGCAAGTGAGGGCTGTGGACCTGGGAAGGATCCCAGTGTCTCTGGAGGGTGGTGGCCAGTGAGGGTGGGCAGTGTGGAGAGAACCTTCCAGAATGAGCTGGAACAGACTATGCCATGTGAATTTAGACACGGACTCACAGAGCAGCTTTTAAAGAGCTGCAAGCAGGGAAATGACAGTCAGCTTCACTGTAGTAGTAGGGCCGAGACAATGAACTTCCAGAAGTGGAAAAGCCTCCTGACCTTGGGGTGAGCCTCATGCTGGGAGGGGCCTGGCCTCGGAGGGGGGTGGGGCAGGGCCTCTCTGAGGACAAGCATGGTAGGCCCTGGGGCTCGCCTGCCTCCCCTGGGGGGGGGGGGCGCCTCCCTGTTCTAATGGGTGCAGGCTTCAAAGGGACTGTGATCCTTTGAATTACAGGTTCTGGGAGAGTACCCCGCCCACCCAGCTGGGCTGCAGTGGACAGCCATTCAGGCCCTTGCAGAGAGCCCCCCTGGGCCACAGTGAGGAGGGTGTGAGTGTCCAGGGCAGGCTGCAGTACAGCCTTTGTGGCAAAAGAGAACGGATCTGGGGGGGTGGGGGGAGGAAGCGGGGCTCCCCCCACGGGCGGGCAGTGGGAAAGCTCCAGAGAGCAGCAGCGGCCCTCTCTCTCCTTCGGCTGAGTGAGTGGATCAAAGATGGAAACTTCCCTGGGCACTGAGGCCTGGTCTCCTGGCTCTCACTTTTTAGCCACTGAGATCTCTGCATGGAGAGAGAATCAAACCAGCCGTGTCTTGGTCTATCTACGCAGAATACCATCGGAGAGAGGGTGGGTGCATGGCGTTACCTGCCCAGGGCTGTTCCTGGACAGCGGGGCCTGGGAGGAACTGGGGGGCTGCCTCCCACACCCAGAGAGCTGGAAGCATTCCCCTCGCTTGGCCACATGAGCCAGGGGCTGGGGAGTGGCATTCGGGGCCAGGCTGGGGTCAACCGGTCCTTCCAGGTCCTCAGCACGAGGACTTGGGAAGAGGTAGGTTGGGGAGTGTGCTGCACACTGTGGACTGTGTCATGAGTGATGCGGGGCGGGGAGCCTTGGGGCCATCAATCCTGCACCTCAGCCCCCTGGAAAAAAGCCCTGACCCCCATTCTGTGGGGAACTCAGCTGCTCAGACGCTCTGGGTGAGGAGCGGTGTGTCTGCCCCCCGAGCTCAGAGCCTGCAGGGCTGGCTGGCTGCATCTCTGGTTACCTGCAGGAATCTGATCGCTCCTGGTGCCCCTGCTCGGGGCTGTGAGGAGGCAGAGCCATCGCCCTCTGTCACCTCAATGGCCTGGTGTTCGTGCTCGAGAAGAGGCGCCAGGTGATCGCAGCAGATGCTCTCGCTCCTTCCCTCCTCATTCCACTCTACCGCTTGTCCCCGTGCAGGAAAAGCGGGTGGCGGTGGGAGGGAAGGCGTCAGGTGCCCAGAACACGGGGGCCCTGCTGCGAGGAGCCACACAGGAGCTGGCTCCACCCCTCTGCCCGCTGACGTTCGGCCCCGAAATAGACCCGACAGAGCAGGGCTGGGACAGGGCTCCTTCCCAGCACTGAGCAACCTTGGAGGTGGGGAAAGAGCAGTCGGGCCGGCTGACACACACGCCTGGTCTGGCTGGGGGTAAGAAGTCACAGCGACAACCCCTGGTGTCCTCCCCGGTCAAGGGTCAGTGAGGCCCCTCTGTGGGGCTGACACACTATGGGCTCCAAGAAGCAGCCCAGAGCACCACCCGTGGGGACCCAGGAGGGACCTGTTGGCCCCAGGTAACAAAGCAGCCCCTGTCAGAGGGCCGCTGCTGGAGCCCTGGTCCCTTGGGGATGCTCAGAGTCTGACAGCCGTGTGATCGGAGCAGGAGGTTGGCTGCCCGTGGGCACCACAGCACCCCAGGCAGCCACTCCAGCACGTTAGCGGCGACGCCAGGCTGGAGACCTGAGCACGCCTGGCCGCAGTCTGTCCCCAGAAGAGGCAAGGCGCAGGTGGTCTCCGACCGCTGTCTGCACAGACACAGCTCCAGAAGCCAATCCCTGAGGGACACCAGAGCAGGTACACCTGGGCGGGTCGGCCCTCAAAGGGGACTGGACACAGAGTCATCCTCAGCACTGGTTGAAAGCACAGGCCCCTGGGCTTCCCATTCTGCTGCGTTTCACAAGTGCCCGAGGGCGGTCCTCTCATGCCAGCTGGTCCTGGGGACAAACTCAGACACAGTGGAGGCTCCTACTGCTGACCTGGCGAAGGGAACCAGCTGGGCAGCGCTTCTGGAGGCCGGTGACCTGCCTCTCGGGCGGAGCCAGCCCCCTTGCATCAGGGAGGAGGGAGGCGCCAGAACTGCTTGTATGTCATGCAGACTCTGTGTGTCCCAGCCCTGGTCAGCACCAAGCCCAGCGGTCTCTCTTCCTTGCTCTGTCAACGTTTTCAGAGACTGTCTCAACCTGTGACTACAAGTTCTTCCACGGCCACAGTCAGTGCGTCCCTCGTACTCTGCCTGGATTCACACTTGCACACAGCGTCTACAGGGCACCACCACCTGCCCTCAGGCCCTCCCTTTGCATTTGAAGGCTGATTAAAATGGACCTTGCCTCCTCTCCACCAACCCCAGGAGAAATCCAAAGAGCTCATGCTAATTAATCAGCAGTTACTTCTTCATAGGCACCCTAATTGTTCATCTCTGCCTCGTGAATGGCCCCTGCCCCAGGCACTGTTCTGCTAGCTTCCAGGAACCCCTGGGGTTCTTCGGAGGCTGTCCCCTCGGGGCCAGCCTTCGGTCTGGGGAACAGGCCCGCAGACACTTCTATTCTCTGCAGGGCCTGCATGAAGGGGCACAGTTATTACTTTAGAAGGAGTGCTTTATTTAATTAAACAATTACTGCCGAGGCCCTGGGGCACCACTTAGAAAGAGACCGATTCTGCTTATAATAGACACCCTGTAAGAAGAATGAGTGGCCTTCAGGAGGCCGCAGGGAACTCTGCAGGGCTGTTGAAAGCACTCTGCACCCACCGATGGACTCAGAGCATCAGAGAGACGGGCAGCCGGAGGAGGAACGTGGCTTGGCATGGAGTTTCTAGTTAGCACAAAATGCTTAAGGGCATTCCAGGTTACTTAAAACGACTGGGAGGTTGCTGGATTCCTTAAAACTACAGTTTTTCCTTTTGGGGGGAAATTAAAAAAAAAAAAAAAGGTGGGGGAGAATAGGGGATCTGAAATTCACAATTGGGACATTTCCTTAAAGAGCACAGTTATTTTTAGCTCTTGGCCCAGAAAGGGGAGGACTGGAAGCAGAGGGGCCGCAGAGCGTGGTGATGGCCGGGGCTGGGGCACGTCAGGAGTCTGCCTGGAGCAGCTTCTTGGGGGGAAAGAGTGAATGCATGCACAGGTCAGTAACCAGAGGTGCCAGGTGCGCACCCAACTGGGCCACTCACAGATGAGGAGGGCTGGGACCGCTGTGAAGTGTGATGGAAGCGGCCGGCCTGGGAAGCGCAGTACAGAAGGTCCCCGGCAGGGGGGAGCACCCCCCACGGAGACCTATTTGGAAGCTTCCCAACCAAATTGGCCTGTGCCTGAGTATGGGCCATGGGTATGTACTTGAGCTCCAGAGACGGGCTTCTAAAAGTTCTATTTATAAAGGCTTCCTTCTCACAGAATAACATTTAAAACACACCAGGGGAAACTAACTACTTAAGAGAAACCTGTGGTGAGTCCTTCTGTAAAGTAACGCATCATTTTGTAACAAATAACCGGCCCCCTCGTTTGTTTTCTCCTCTTGGGTTTTCAGATAATGGGGTTTATTAAGAGTTGTTGTGTATGGCTGGGGGGTGGGGGTGGGGTGGCAAGGTTTCAGCACACAAAGTAATGTCCCCATCTTGATGTCCTTCTCTGGGTGAACTCAGGGATGGGGGCAGCATTTAAAGGGTGAGAAACCGGACAAGTCACGCTAACACCTTCCCACGTGCCCAGGAGTAAAACTGGCTCGCCTCGGGCAAGTGGTATTTGCGAGATGCACTCATTCCTTTCCAAACCACAGAGACGGGGTGGAGGTCGCAGGGGCAGAGACACACTGGAGCTGCCACCGAGAGGGTAGGGTCTGGCAGCTGCCCTGGCTCAGGAGCTGCAGCCACATTCTCTCCGCCCAGCAGGACACAGGAGAGCCCAGCTAATGCCAAAGAGTAGCTCCTCAGGCTTGGGGGAGGGGCGGGGATTGCCCCACAGAGACCACTCCTACCAGCTTGTGACCCGATTCCTACAGCTAGTGTCCTTCCTTCCTGGGAGCGTGGAGAAGGGGCTTGGGGGGTCGAGCATTGTCCTCCAAGCTGGTGTGCCGCGGGATACTGGCCATGGCAGAGGTGGGGCCTGATGGATGGCGGGCTTAACACAGCGGCCAGAACCCACATCCCTGATAGCTGCATTAAGATAACAACCCTCTCTCTGAGCTGGAGAAAGCTAGCGCCAAACACCCAAAGGTGCTTGGGCCTTGGGTGGGAGGGAGGCCTGATGGTGGTCACTGTGGCCCAGGGAGGTGCTACCCTGGTCTTCTGGGACAGGTGAGGCTGGTCCGGAGCAATGCTGGGCAACAGCTGGGCAGGTACTGGAGACGGACCAGAGACCGTGTCCAGACAGCGGTGGCAGTGGGGGGTGACGAGAGAGTGGGGGCTCACGAGGTCCCTTGGCAAGAGTCCGCTAAACGTTGCAGTGAGTGACAGAGGAACCTGAATTTCACTTAGAAAGGGCTGGGCCGGGGCTGGAACGCACCCCAGAACACAAGGAGCCATTCCCAGGACGGGATACACTGACAGCCCCATGGGGGGAGCACAGAGAGAAAAACACTGGCTGTCCTGCGCTATTGATTTTCCTGACAAAGAAAGAGACCAGCTGATCCTTTAAAGTCAGTCATTTCAATCTGGGCACTGGTCGCTGTTTGACGCTGGAGTTCACTGAACATCAGAGACCCAGATCCCATCTGGGTGGCAGGTGCACGGACCCTAGGGTGCGGGGTGGAAGCCCACTCTTCCCTGGGACCCAGCACCACGAAGTGCAAGCAGAGGCTCAGCACACGGCGGGGGGCGGGGGGGTGGGGCACTGTTTGCTGGGACAGGGGTCCTGCCAGTGGCTCAAGTCTGCCCAGAGACAGAGGAGCTGGCCGAAGACACCGCAGACCGCTGGCCGAAATGGGCCGACACGGGCCGACAGCTGCTCCGCCCACTGTCCCTGCCGGGCCGGCCCAGGGCGCTGGGCACCTTCCCACAGGCAAGTGGGGAGAATAGGGTAAGAGGCAGGAAAACACCGACCTTCCTGGCGCCCCCAGAACCAAACGAGGAGGCAGCGACAAGCACACTGCAGGAGGAAGAGCTAAAAGGACAAGAAAAAGATGTGATTCTGTGGGTGTTCGGCGGGTCCCTGGTCACCGTCCGGGACCCTGTAAGTGACACCCTCCCAGCCCCAGGCAACCAGGGACCTCCTCTTGGCTTGTTTCCCACGAGGGGGGCGCTGCCAGCCAGAGAAGGGAGGCTGCCCCCAGGCCCATTTACTGAGTTCAGGGCCCTGCTGTGTTAGAGCCACCCCATCGGACCCTCCATTAGGATGCCAGTCTGTCCTGTCCGCTCCTCTGCGGCCCGTGGGGGGGCGGAGGGGTGGGCACCCTCCCTAGCTACCTGTGCTTCATTCCACTCCAGCGTCCCGATGCCGCACACACACGGGGGCTGCATTCACACGCATCCTACTGGAGGTGTGCGGCAGTGCCCCCAAGAGCCCCCAGGTCCCAGGAAGCCCCTGCTGTTGCTACAGTGTGCTCTACGCGAATGTCCCTCCTCGCTGGAGGCCCCTAGGCCACCTCCGCCCGGGGATTGGTGAGAATAAATATGCAAGTGCTGGCAGCGGTGACCCACTTATTAGTAGCAGAGGCCACGGCCCCGGGGCACAGCGGCTGACGCTGACAACACAGAGGAGGACCGCGGCAGGGGAAGGGAGACGTCCTTGGGAGATGCCTTCAGTTCCAACGCTACTTGAGTGGATGGGGGAGTCTGCTTCCCTATGTCGGAGCTGAGGGAAGAGCTGCAAGAGAGACAGCAAATCGATGAGGCGGGCGAGCGGGATGTGCGGACACGGGTCACTGCACAGACACTCTCCTCCGGCGGCGGCGCCCCAACCCCCTGCCAACGCGAGCTCCAAGGGCGGAGGAACTGGCGAGGCCTGCCCCCTCCTCCCCCGGCCTGGCGGCGGCTGCCCTGCTGGCTGGGCGAGTCTGTGTCACCAGGGCCGGGGGCGTGGCCCAGGGGCCGACGAGCAGGCTGCTGTCTCCGCATGAGCTCTGTGACCCTGGGGAGTCACGGCCTCCAAGTCCCAGTTCTCTCTGCTCTGCAGCGGGATGGTGCCATGGACCGCACTGCGTGGCCCGGAGGACCGAAACCGAAATGGGAGAGCAGCTGCCACCGCGTCCCGTCAGTAGAAGACAAGCCACAGCAGGCCCAGCCACAGCTCGGCACGCCGCTGCCCTGGGACTGTATCGCTCCCTGCGCCACCCCCCCCCAAAAGGATGTGTCCCCCTCCAATAGTGCTGTTTTAAGAAGAAACCAGTTGGTTTTGAAAGAGGACCGCGCGCTGTTTTAAGTGTTGTGAATGGACAGCAGCCAAGTGTTGCTGTGTGAGACGGACCCCAGATGGGATCAGAGGACACGCCTCCTGGCAGAGAAAGAGAAACCAGGCTCTCAGGGAAGGCCCGGGTGGGACCCTTCTGATCCTTACCCCGGTCCTCAGACTTCCCCCTCCTACAGGAAGAGGGAGAGCCCAGCAGACAGAACGCCCCGTGGCCTCCAAGGCACACCCATCTTATTCAAGGGGTGTCTGGAGGGAATCTGGGGAGACCCCTCGTCCAGCAGAGGGTGGCAGGTCATCTGCCGGGCACTTGGAGGCCACCCATACCCTGGAGGTGGACCTCACAGCTCCCGCATTCAAAGCAGGACGGCAAGCCAGGGTGACCTTGTCCTGTTCCCAGGCAGCCTGCGAGGGGCCCCCTGCTCAATATAGCCAGCTCTCGGCCCGGTCTCCAGCCAGGATGAGCTCCCTTCTGCCATCTGCGCTCCCGGGCCTGCTTGGCCGGGGCCTGCTGGGCTGCCGGTGACCCAGCAGCATCTGCCCACCTGTAAGTGCACATGCCACTCTGAGAATGGCCTTCGGCACTTGGGGTGTCCCACTGTATCCCCAGGGCTTGCCTCTGACACTCCTGAGGAGGAGGCAGGGACAGGGCCTGGGCCCCGGGACAGAGAGGCCCCGGGTGAGTGACAGGCTGGGAAGCGCCGAGAGGGAGAGGAAGTGCAGCAAGAGCACTTGGCTGCGCCCTGGACTCCAGGGGACTGTGACGCATGCCCTACTTCCCGGGCACTGGAGACGGTCCGACTCCAGACGGGACTGATTTACATATAACCCTGTCACCTCCCCGGTGGCCCCAGACCCTTGCTCACTGTACAGAAAAGGATGAAATGCTGAAGTCTGGCTTCGTTTCCGACCAGAGTCGGAGACACTCTGCAGAAAGAACCCTAAGCTGCCCCAGCCCGGAGGCAAGGTTACGGACTGAAAGGGCCAGGGCAGCAAACACTTTCCTACTTGATCCTTCGAAGAAGCAGGCGGGGTGGGGGCAGGGGTCCTGGGAACCCGAGGCCCGCCAAAAGCAGGTCCCGGTGTCAATTCTCATGGGTCCTCCTACCCGAGGACCATATGCGGCAGCCACTTGCAGGGACGCCCTCAAAGGCACACGTAACTGACAAGATCGCCCCCCCTCGGCACCGGTAATGTGGCCACTCGGAGGACGGAGGGGGAGAAACTGACTCATGTCAGCTGCACTGCAACCACAGGATGTGGGTGGAGGTCGCAGGGCGCAAAAGGGGCGGAGCAGTTTTCCATTTGTTAAGGTCAAGGGCTCGGAGATGCGACTGGGAGCTGCTGGAAGAGAACACTCCCTTCCTGCAAGTGATCCTGATGCTGCTCACAGACCAGCCTCTGGACAGAGCTAATATTCCAAGTGTTCTCATTTTGTGTGTGCCCCTCAGCACGCCCAGGAAGACACAGAAGAGACCGTTTCCAGAGGACATCCCGAAAATTAAGTCACAAAATAAAAGCCTCTATCTCTAACCCCCAGAACACACTGTCCCAGAATAGCAACAAAGAGTGGTCCCCAGGAGGCCCTTTCAAACACGCAGCCCCGGACGGGGGCACCCTCTCCTCAGGACAGCGAGGTGACTGGCCAGGGTTGGAAGGGCGCTTTACGTCAGCTCGCCGCCTTGCCGGACATTTGGGTGAAATCTGCCTGGCAGCAAAGTCAGAGAGAGCTGGTAGAAGGAGGCACAGGGGTCTCAGAAGGGAAGGCAGGACGACCTTCTGAACATGAATGACTGGGGGGGGGGTACAAGGAGAAATGACCCTCGTGCCCCATGATCTGAAGAGGCCATGTGGGAAGATGCCAACATCACCGGCAGCAGCGAGCCCAGGACCCAGGAAGGGAACCCGCACCTGCCAAGCCCTCCTCCTTGTACTTTGACCCTCAACCTCACAGAAAGGGACAAAGAGTGCCCAGTATTTAGGGTCAGGAGTCATAGGGGCCCTGAGAGACACATCCAAAGTTGTAAAGTAACTTCAGAGACAGAGGCAAGGTCCGTCTACCTTGAATTTCTCCAAACTGGCAAAAAAGCACATCAAAGCCCCCCAGCAGTGGGCAGGGGATGGGGAGGGAGGTAGCGAGAACCCAGAGAAAACCCAGAGAGATCAGGCTGTTTTTGCCTGCCCTTCGCTTCCTGCTTCTGTAGCTTTTGCAGGCCTGGTGGCAATTAGCTTTATGAGTTATAAGTACAATATCTGGGAGACGAGGCAGTAATTAATGCCGGTCTGCTTTCCCGAGGGCTGCTTCTGCTCTGGAGAGTTATTGAGATTCAGGAAGCGAGGATTCCGTCACGCGGAAGGTGTGCAGGACTAGGTGAAGGGACGACTTCATAAGCAATGATAAGGCTTCTACATAATTTACTTGGCCAATGGCAGCTGCCAATATTCCCAGCGCTCTCTCTCTCCCTGCCCGTGGGAGGCAGAGTGCGCCCGGCAGAGTCTGCACAGACTCCAGTGGCTCCCCAGGCGAGACCCACCCGCGGGGCTCTGCTGCTGCCCCTCTGCCCTGGACCTGCCCCCCTCCCGTGTCAGTGTCCAGCCTCTCAGACCCCTTCCTCCACCCCTCCTGCCCACGACAGCCAGAGACTCTGGTGGGACGTTACACCCACCAATGCTTTTGCTAATTCGATCAATCATGGCCTATTGAAATGCTAAGAGGCAACAGGCCTGGGCTCTCCTGGCTGCCCCGCCCCCAAGGCCCGGCTGTGGGGAAAGGGGCCAGTAAGTCCATTGCCTCTAAATTACCCCGGGGGCCTGTGGAGGGGGAGCTCGGACACAATTCTGCTCTAAGACCACCCTCAGCCTGAGCTGCACGTGCGAGTGGGAGCTGCACAGACACCTGCCCGCTCTGGAAGTGCCGAGCGGAAAGCAACTCTCTCATGGATCCAGCCACAGGCTCCTTCGGCAGGTCTATGGGATGGGATGGGGCGGGGAGCGTGAAGCAACTGCACGGCAGCAGCCGTGGGGGCTGACCAATTCAGACCCGACTGCCACAGCCGGCAGGGCCTGCGGGCGGACTCCGTTGCCAGGACAGCGAAATTAAGTTAGGAGGCCGACTCACACTCACCAAAACGCTCAGCTCCCTCCCCACCTCCCACCTCCCAATCAGCTAAGTGGCCACGTGTCAAACTGCGTGTCACCTGGCACACCTAAATTTGTGTCGGGGCTGAGGAGGACCAAGAGGAAGCAGAATATTAATAGATACTGCAAAGGGAAAGAGAAACATCGCTACGTCCCGGCCGCTAAGCAGGCAGAGATAAATAACTGTCTGGTTTTGTATCTTATTACTTCTTCTCCCCTCCGCCCCCGCCCCCGGCACAAAGCAATCAAGAAGGAGCCTGGAGATTCAACATCCTCCCTTGCCGGCGGGGGGGCAGCCGCAGGGGGGCCCAGTCCTGCCTGCAGTCCACAGGGGACCTGATGTCCACCCGTGCGCTCCTGGGCTGGCCGGGAGGGAGGTCAAACACGGAAGTGTCCGGAAAGTCAGCCCCAGCACCCTTGCAGAGCTTTGCTAAGAGTGCCTGTCAAATCCCAAGCGAGGTTTGTAAGAGTTCACCACCCTGGAGCCGGCAGAGACCTGAATGCCGATGCTGAACCGCGCGTGACTGAGGCCCGGGCGCCAGGACCCTCTGGGCTAGAGACTTGGTGACACGACCGGTTTTCTGCCCAGGACCAGGGCCCCGGCTGTCGGCCAGAGTGGGAGCCATGCAGACCCTTCCCTGGGGCTCCAGCAGAGGCAGAAGGCAGCCTGCGGCCCCGGGCCGGCGGCGCTGGGAGCGCAGAGGCCAGGCCACTCACCAAGTAGATGCGGTAGGCGTCCACCCGCCGCAGGGGCCCCCAGCACTGGTCCGTGTCGTTGTACTTGGCGTCGGCCTCCACGCCGCAGGAGTCGTTGCCGGTGGCGCTGCTGATAAAGAGGACAGTGGCTCAGAGGGGCCCTCCCTGCGTGGCTGGAAGCCCACGAGCGTAATGTTACTAATTACTAGCAACCACTGGACCTCCGCTCCCCCTACAGCTGCTTCCGGTCCAACAATCGGACTGTCCCCGAACCGCATCCTCCTGTCTTTGGGGCAGGCATCCGTCACTTGTTCCTGTCACACCGTCACAAGCCCCTGGGGGGCTCTTTGTCATCTTCCCAATGGGGCAATGGGGCAGGGCAGGGGACAGCAGCGTGGAGTGTGTCTCTGTAGGACAGAACGCACAGCTGGCTGTGGCCGTGGGGAAGAGACCTCAGGCACCTACATTCCTTAGGTGCCGATGGCTTCCCTTGGTGTTACGTTTCTACCCCGAAAACTGCCCTGACTGCCCGAGGAAGCCCAGGGCTGCGCGAGCGTGGGGGCGTGGGGACACTCACCAGGACACCTGCATGAGGGAGAAGGGCACGGCGGCGGCGTAGATGGCCAGGTCCCCGTACAGGTAGATGATGATGCAGAAGTAGAACAAGTTGACCCCCACTGAAAGGGATGGGGTCATTGGTCAGGGGGCCACCGGCAGGGGTCTGCGTTCTTTTGTGAGGGCTCCCTTTCTACCTGTTCCATGGCTTTTGGTTCTCCAGGCTGCGTATTTTATCCAAAAAGAATGAGAAAAAGACCCCGCAGTCCTATTTCTTGTTCTGGCTATATTGTAATGCTGGCAGGAGACACCTCTGCCCATGACCTTCACCTGAGAGGGCGCTAAGGGAGGCTCGGAGGGTTGGAGAGGTTCTGAATCCAGACAGGTGCCAGGTGAGTGTGAGGCGTGGACTGGCTGGGGAGGAACCTCAGGCACCTTCAGGCTTGGGACAGGAGCCTGAGGAAGGGGGAGGAGGGAGCAGGGGAGGGGGAGGAGAGAGGTCCTGGCCAGGAGCCTTGGCCTGGGCCCCTTCGCAGCCACACACAGGACCCAGGAGAAAAGACTGATACCGAGGAATGAAAAGCAAAGAGAAGGTAACAGGAGACAGCCCAGCTTCTGAAGCTAAAATCAAGAGGGTAAAAGCCCTTGACTTCCAAAGACCAAATGAAAGCCAAGCCCCGGAGGGGCAAGGGCGAGGCAGCGGCAGGCGCGGAGCTCGAGGTGGGCCCACCTTCCTTCTTGGAGCATTTGCAAGGGAGGAAGTTCGCTCTGCGGAGGCGAGCCCCGGTCCCCTCTGCCGCCAGGAGAGGCCTCGGCTAAGAGCTAGGAGAGCAGGCGCTGGCCCTAGTCCCCTCCGCTCACTGCCCGGCCCACCCTGACTGCCCCGCCCAGGGCCAGGAGGGCTCCATCTGTGCTAAGTGGCATAAAGACTCTGAAAAACGTGTCTGGGCCCTGCGACCTCAGGGTCACACCCCGACAGCCGGTCTCCAGCTCCGGTCCAGACTGACTGCTCGCTTTGATGTCACTGGCCTCAAGCTGCTGGCTTTGCTGGAAACAGAACGAAGAATGAAGTGACAGTTCCCTCCTAACACCGGTGGCTTGGAAAGGCCTCTAGGGTCCCCACAGGAAAGCTGAGGACATGTTTCAACTGGGCTATTTGAGGTCAGCTCTGCCCCCAGGGGTCTAAGGAGAAAAAGACCAGGAAAAAATGGTTCTTGAAAGAACGGCCTCAGACAGGCGAGCTGTCCGAGCTCAGCGGCCCCTGGGGTCTGCCTGCCGCTCACCCCCAGGCTCCAGGTGCAGCCTGTGCCCCCTCGTCTTTCTGCTGTGACAGCAGTGCCCTCCGCAGGGTGGCCCCGTCCCTGCCCTTTCCCCACTCCGAACCTTTCCTCCACCTGCCCACGGGTCCAGTGTCAGCTCTGCTTATGGACGGCCACTGGCCCGCCCTGATCAATGAGTTTCATTACTAGACACGAAAACGGGAGGATCGATGAACTTCCTGAGAGGACTGCAATGACTAGGCCTGGCGTTTCTAATTACAAGAAATGAGTCTGGACTCTAAGGGAGCCCTTTGTGGAGGGGGGCAGCCCTCCCAAACGTGAAGGCGAGAATCTGTAAATTGGGAATCGGGCAGAGCAGGGGTTTTCAGCTGGGGGTGATTCTGTCCTGTGACCCCGACAGGGAAAGAGTGACATATTGACAATGTCTGAGGACACTTCATGTTGTCATAACTGGGAGGTGCTGCTGGCAACTAGTGTGTAGAGGGGGAAATGCTACTCAGCACCCAACGACGCACAGGACGGGCCCCACGGCAGAGTGACCCGGCCCAAACGGCAGCGGCGCTGAGCGCGAGAAACCCCTGCGCAGACGGGAAGAAGGCTTCCGCTAAGTGGGCGGCTGTTCTCACTAACGTGCTCACTTTCTTTTTTCTTCCTTTTAAAAGAAAAACTTATTTATATATTTTTAGAGAGAGAGAAAGGGAGGGAGAGAAACATCAGTCAGCTGCCTCTCGCCCTCCTCCTACCAGAGACCCGGCCCGCAACCCAGGCCTGTGCCCTGAGTGGGAATCGAACTGGGACCTCTCAGTCCGCAGGTCAGCACTCAATCCACGGAGCCACACCAGCCAGGGCTATTTCCTATTCGATTGAGGCCAAGTAGGAGTCTAGTCCATGGGGGAGGGAAGACAAAACAACCCCCCGAGCTCCTCGAATTCCTAAAGCAATCAGGGCAGACTATAAAACGCGACAACCAGAAAGGACGTTTAAAAGGTGCATGTCTGCCCTCCAACGTGCGTTTTATTTCAGAAGCTTGCATGAGGAAGGAGAGTGCGTACAGCTTCTGGGAAGAAATGTTTATGCTCTCTTACCTTAGCCTAGTAAGCCTGGGAGAGGCAGAGACGGAACAAACCAAAGACACAGAAGAGGGCAGACACAACCAAGTTGGTTTCCGCAAACTCCGGAAACCCTCTATGAAGCCGGCGGGGGCGATGGAGGCAGACCCTCGGGCCACCTGTGGCTGATGATCGCAATCTTTCAGACTAGACAGTCGAATCATGCCACCCACGAGAAGCAGAATGCTTAATATCCTAAAGAGCAGCCCAGCGGCCTCCAATTTCCACAATGCCCGGCCCGGCTCTCAGTCAGTAGAGCCACATTCAAGACAGAAAAGAAGCGGTGGGCACGTGTCCCCTGCAGCAGGGGTCTGGCACACAGGCAGGAAACTCTTCCAGGGTAACTGCAAAAGCAGGGATTTCTTAGGACGTGTCTGACTCTTTAAAGGAGAAACAGGTTTGGCCATTAAAAAACTAAACTTTGAAACAGCTCGTCTTCCAAAAGAACAGGACTTTCGGTGGCGGTATAAGATGTTATTGCTGAAACACCCAGCAACCCAGCCCCTGAGCTGGGCTGGATCCTTTCAGCTTGCAGCCAAGCCCCCAGGGAGCAGGCCGAGTGTGGAGACACTCAAGATTGCAGGCAGCAGACCTGCGCGTGGGCTCCCAGCGCCCTCTGCTGGCCACCGGGAGAGCCAGAGGGAAACACAAACAAACACACGTGCACACAGCCTACCACGGCCCCTAAGCTGCTCTGTGTCCGCCTACGCACGAGTCCAGAAGAAAAGAGAGACAAGCCGGACACAGTCAGGCGAGGGGCACAAAATGACCAGCCAGCCTCCATGGGCTCCCCCCCTTGAAAATCTGCTTAGGATTCCTGACCTCTATGTTTGGTAGGAGATAGGTAGCCACCTCTTTATCCCTAATGCTGAAAAATGAGGAGGAATCCAAGAAAACGACCCGAACCCAGCCAGGCCGCTCCGCAATCGGGCTCCTCGGATGCCCTGGAGCAGGTTGGCAATCCGCTGGTCCCCGTCGCCCGCCCTAGCGCCACCGTCAAGTGGGCCCTGAGTTCCAAGTGCCCAGGTGAGCAGGAAGGACTAGCTCTCCCCGTGCCCTCGCCCCACCTGGAAAAGAGCTTATACCTTTATTGAAGAACATGGAGGCCATCTGTCCCATTTCCACCCGGTCTGTGATTTCAAAAAGGTTCGGAGATCCACGTCTCTCTGTGGAGCCAAAGGACAAGGAAGAGGAGGTGGTTGGTTCACCTGGCTTCCAGAGGGGGCTGTTGAGCTGACCGAATCCTCCAGAATAATGAAAGCCCCAGGGGTTTCAAGCTCTTGAGGAAACATTTCCTAACGCTTCCTGTTTGAAGTGTCTGAAGACAGATGCAGCGGCAGGGTGGGAAGGAAGCCAGAGCGCTCAGCCCTGGCTGGGCTGGGGATGGGACTGTCAGGTGTGTGCGGGTGTGAGTGTGAGTGTGGGTGTGAATGCGAGTGTGAGTGTGAATGTGAGTGTGTGGTGGGACAGGAGGAAGAAGAGAAGCCAGAGACCCTGTTTGTACTCCAGCTTCCAGTGTGCACCTGGCCCTGGACCAAGCGTTTTTAACCCCTTCCAGAATGGCAGCATGGGGCAAGCTGGGGTGCCGAGGTTAGGAAGTTTGCCCAAGCTGCACGTGTCTGTTGGAAGCCTGCGCCCCAAACTCCAGAGCCCCGCTTTCCTTACTCTACCGCGGTGCCTGCCCAGGAACCCCCTGCCGTGGCGTCTCTGCAGAGAGACCCCCCCCAAGCCCTGTCCACGCAGAAAGGGGCCCTGTGGACCACAGGGGAGTGCGGGCCGGCCGGAATCCCGAGACTTACGCACTGACAGGATGGGCCGCGTCTCCGCCCGCTCGTAGTTGTCCTGGGCCAGCCCGTCACTGTCGGAGGCCGCGGAGGAGCTGTCGTCATCCAGCTCCTGGGAGGGGTGGGCGGGGAGGACGGAGGACGGGCGAGGAGAAAGGAGCAATTACTACAGAGCCGCCCGCGACTGTGGAGAGCCTGCTTCCTTCGTTCTTTCTCTCTAGCAGGAGTCTGGTTAGGAAGCTCTCAACACTCCCACACAGGAGGAGGAGGAGCAGACACCCTTGGTGTCAGGTCCGAAGCCGCGGCGCAGTTCCTGGGTACCGAAGTTCAGAAGACGGAGCTGGCTCAGGGTCGGGGGCAGCAGGGACCCGCGATGCAAATGGAAAGGGGCAGAGGCTGCATGTGCTCTGTAAGCTTAAGTGGCTGTTAAGCCTCTGCTCTGGGACAGGGCCCCTAGTGGCGCTATGGACACGGGTCTCCCGGGTAACGGGAGGGAAAGGACGGGTCGCCGAGGGCTGCCTCTTTGGTACACAGGTGGACAGAGGCCCTGCTGGGGACGAGGGCAGTGCACACACCTGGTGGTTTTCCATCCTCTTCCAGCGGAGCTGAGCGTTGGCTGTGGCCATGGCCTCCACCACGAAGGTAGTTGTCACAAAGCTGCAGGAGAGGGCGCGTGCGTTGATCGCCGAAGGCAGACGGGAAGGTTGGAGGAGGCACGAAGAAGGAGGAAAAGCCATTTTAAGACGTGACTGGACCAGCAAGCGAAGCTCTGCCTCCTCTGAGAGCTGTTTCCGGGGGCACTCTCACGACGGGCCTGGCCTGATCTTAAAAAGGTGTGCGTGCACACGCCACGCCTCGCATGCTTGCCTCGAGGTCCCTGTCCCCAGTCAGGATGTACATCGGCGCACAGGAGAGGTGACAGGGCCACGCGGTACGGCACAGGCCTGTCGGGGCAGCGGTGGGAGGACAGACCCCACCCGGTGCTCTAGGTCGGGAACAGGGGCTGGCTCACAGGGGCCTCCCGAGGGGCCGGGAGGGCGGCGGGCGACAGACAGCGGTCCGGTCCCAATGACGTACACTCACAGACGGACCACAGGGTGGGACAGCGGGAAAGGAACAGCTGGCTCCGGAACCTGTCCCCTGCCCCCTCTTCTGGGCAGACTTTCCGCTCTCCCAATAACCTGGCTAACGCGAACACAAACTTGCGTTTTTATGGCCTGAATCAAAGGGAGCCTGGGAGGCGGCCCCCGACATTTGCTGAGAAGTCAGACTAGAGTGACAAATCACCCTCTTTTCCTCGTAAAGAAACTGGAGACCGAGACGACAGCTGGGACGCGCCGACGCTGCTGTCAGCAGAAGGCGAAGGGGAGGCTGCCCCCCTCAGAGAGCCTGAGGAGCGCCCGGCAGGAGCCGGGCAGCCGGGACAGGGCGACAACCTGGGACAGGACGTTCCTCTCCCTTCTTCCTAAGGCCGCACGGCTCTGCGGTGGGACTGGACCCCGAGCCCTCAGACTGTGGCCGCCTGCCCTAGGCGGACTGCTCGGCCTAGCAGCCAGGTGGCAGGGAGGACAGGAGTTAAACCCACATCCTGTCCCCGGCGGCCGGGGTGGGGGCAGATCTGAAACTCCCGCCCGTCTCCCCAGCCCGTCCTAGGACGGTTCCTCATTATCTTGCCTAAGTGACCGTTTTAAGGGCTTTAGATTTTCCGTTCTTTTTGGAAGTAAAACTAAGATCAATCTTAATTAAGGGATAAAGAGGCATGGGCACATAAAGCTGACTCATCGATCACGTTCAAACAAGCGGACTGAGCGAGGCGGGGGCACGGCGGCCCCACCTGGGCCCCAGTAATCACTCCCCATTCAGACGGCCGCCGGTGCTGAAGGTCCTTTAAAGGGGACAGTGGGATCACACAAGGACAAGGACTTTCAGGGCTCTCGCCTGCCAAGGCTCGCAGTCTGTAATTATGAGCCAACAGTACCCTAAGGCTGGCCCCCGGACCACCCAAGAGAAAAAGCGTGAACTGAGAAACGAGGGCATGTCCCATCCTGCTGAGCTCCTTCGGGGTCTTACTCTTCTCGGACCACCACACCGTTCCCTCCTTCCCACAGCTCCCACCCCTTTCTCCTTCCGATCCGCTTAGTGCTGCCCCAGTGACCAGTGACCGCCTTCCACTGCCCCACCCGCCCTCCCAACCCCTCGCCCCGCTACACTTTGTGGGCGTTGATCCCCCATGACTCATCACCTTCTAACCTCCTCTGCCATTTACTTACTTATGATGTCACTACCTCCTGCCTGTCTCCCCACCACAGAAAGGAGAATCTGCAGGGAGGGGGCGCTTCGCGCTGCCCAGCGGGGCACCTAGTGCCTCAGAGCACTGCCTGGGGCCGCCTCTCTGAGGGGGGCTCCTTGGGGGTGTTTCCAGGGGTTGCCGCCCACCTCATTTTCACAGCTGGTGGACTCCCCCCTGGGTGAGGGATCTGGAAATGCTCAGTCTGAAATCCATTACTAGCCTGGGGCACTGGCTAAACCTGCCTGTGGAACGCCCAGGAAGAGCCTTGGGGGGGATCCCGCACTCCTGGCTCACGGAGCAGACGCCCTGGCAGGTGCCTGGGTGCAGCCAGGCACAGAGCCGGTGAGAGCGGGACCGGACTGTGGGCACGCCGTGTGTTTATCCCTTACTCCGTGGGCCGAATTCCAAACTGACTTCCCCTGGCACCTTCAACAACTGCCAGGTTCTTTTCCTGTGGCTAGGCGGTATTTTCTCAAAAATATACACCAGGGAGGGACACCAGTTGGGGGAAAAACACAGACCACCACGTGAAACGTCCCAAAGCCTAAGTGCCCGTCTCAGCTTTGAACAGACTGGGGCTGCGCCATGGCTCCATCACAGAGACGCTGGGCCCTCTGCTGCTCCTGTCCTCTCTCCGGGCCGCTGTGGATGGCTCACCACGGGAGCTTGCTTCCTCACCGCAGGGGGCTTCCTGGGCAGGCCGCCTCAGTCCCGCCCCCAGCCCCCAGCCCTGTGAGCAGCCTCTCACCTCATGAAGCCCAGGAACACCAGCAGGACCAGGCTGACCAGCCACCCGGCAGTGGCAAAGGCCTTGGGCATGGTGAGCGCACCGGTGCCCACGATGAGGTTGAACATGTACACCAGCCCAACCTGGAACCGAGAGAGGCGACAGTCAGCCCTGAAGTTCATGAACCTCTCCCCACGTCTCCCACGGGGGACCCAGGGCGACGGCAGAACTGTGGAGGCCAGGCCTCAGTCAGGGAAGCAGGTGGGGAGGGAGCATCCCACCCAGGTTCTCGGGTGGCCTGCCCTGCCATCGGATGTTGGGGACCAAACATCAACACTTGGGTGACGTGAGTTTCACATTCTATCAATCTCTTCAAATGTCTCCAATGATGAGTTCTGTTCCGATTTTGCTGTCCTCACCCCTACCTCCTCGTCACTTCATGTCATGCAAAGCTGCCTCACAGGCCGTGGGCTTCCTGGGGACGCGCTAACATGAGTGCTGCTCCATTGTCCCCAGGTCGCCGGCACGTGACCCAGTCCTCTCCACCCACTCTTGCCACGTCCTTCGGGACACCAGCGTTTCTGTTGCTTCCCGTCCCCGTCTTCCTCCCCACACTAACTTCAGGCCGTTTTCAAAAAGGTGACAGGCTTCCCCGAAGCTCGCCCATTCCCAGCACACAGCGCGGCGGTTTTCAGTGTGTTCGTGGGGTCGCTCCACCTCATCAGCCCCAAAGAAACCCTCACCCACCAGCAGCCTCGTTGGCAACCAGGCTCGGTGCACCTGCTGGGTCGCTCACTTTAGCTTTTGAACTCAACCCTAATCATGCCCACTCGCCTCCAGCTCCATATTAATTACAATTACTCCTACTTCAAGGCCCCGGCCATCAAATTCCTTTCTCTGCCCTGAAGCCCCTGCCTCTCACAGCCCTCTCCACTCCCACCGAACCCCGGCCCCATCAAGACTTCCTGTCCCAGCCCCCCCTTCCCAGGCCGCCACCCCATTTGGCCTCACTTACGTGCTTCAGCATCTTGGCAGTCGGCTGGTTCCACAAAGCATGCACTCCCCCCAGCTCCCCTTCCCCTTCCTCGCTCTGACCTTCCCGACCCCCAGCCCCAGAGGGGACCCAGCAGCTGCTTCCTCAGCTCTCTGATATGCAGTTGCTGAAGGTTCCCAGATGTTGTAAAAAATTACATTGACTGGGCCCATGGCACACGCTGGTTCCTTCACCTGCATCGCCGTCACAGGCTTGCTTTATCCCTCCCCATGGACTTCCTAGCATGTCCCACGTCACTGCTCCCAGCCTCCACCTTGCAGCCCCCGGGGCCCCGGCCCCACCTCTCCAGACGAGGCAGCATCTCCTATGCAATGGAGGCGCCAGGCCATCTGACCTGGCCCTCCCTGCACCCTCCGCTGTGCCTCACTCCTTCCTAGTTCAAAAATCAGGGTCTGTGTCCTCCCTACCCTATCGCTGTTTTGGGGGGGCATGTGTCTCTCCTCTTTGCAGAGGATCCCTCTGCCCCATTCTTTCTGGAATCCTCTCCTTCTACCAGCTCTTCCCCTCTGCCGACAAATGTCCTCAACACCTTTGAAAGATCACTTCCCCTTAGCTGAACTGATCGAAGAAGCATTTCCAAGTCCCTATGCCTCCTGGTGTCCAGTCCCAGGGCCCTCAGGAAACGGGACAGCACCAGAGACCTCCACCTGCCAAATCCAGTGGCTTTCTTAGTCCTTCAGTCTTTCTTACACGCCTGCTACTGGCGGTCTCTTCTCTTTACGTATCATTTCCTCAGCAAATTCCTATGACTTGAACCCTCTGTCCCTCCTGATGGGACCAAAGAGGCCGACTTCTCTTCACATCGGCATTCCTGTAGACTTCGGATCCAACTGCCTGAGGATCCCCTCCACCTGAACACCCCCTCAGTGGCCTCAGCCTCCCCCCCCCCCCCCCCCCCCCCCCCCCCCCCCAGTGCTAGTGGCCTTATTTCTGAAGAGCCTTGTGGCCACCTCCGGCTCCTATTGTCACTTAGAATTCAGATTCATCACCTCTGGCCTGGGCGATGCTGGCAGATCCCTAACTGGCCCTCCCGTGCTCTCCTGCACTGGCTGACTTAGTTTGCTTTACCGCCTGGTTCTGATCATTTAAGAGCAACAGCAAATGCTTTGCCTCTGTGAACACCTGCCCATCTCTCATTGTCACGTCTCCATTTTTAGAAAGCGGCGTTTTTCTATGTTTAAATTTCTTCTAGATACCCATGCGCTAGGTCTTTAAATCAGAAACACACAGATTGTAATTCGAAAGAATACATGCACCCCTGTGTTCACTGCAGCGTTATTTACAACAGCCAAGCTGTGGAAGCAGCCCAAGTGCCCAGCAGTGGACTAGAAATACTTGTTTGTTACTTGTCTACTGCTCCATTACAATGGAGTGTTTACTCATTCATAAAAAAGAATAAAATGTTACCACTTGTGACAGCTTGGATAGACCTAGAGGATGTTACACCAAGTGAAACTGGTTGGCCAGAAAAGACAGATACTATACGATTTCATGTATATTTGGAATCTAAAGAATATAAATGAACAAACAAAACAGAAACACACTCACAAATAGAGAGCAGAAGTCGGGGGAGTTGGCGGGCTGGGTGAAAAGGTGAAGGAATTGAGGAGAAGTACGGATAGGCAGTTACAAAATAGTCACGGGGATATAAAGCACAGCGTCGGGAATACAGTCAATGATATTGTAATAGATATGCATGGTGCCAGGTGGGTGTGGAAATGTCAGGGTCATCTTGTAAAGTACACGACTGTCTAATCACTACGCTGCACACCTGAAACTAATACAATGTAACACCGAATGTAAACTGTAAATGAAAAAAAAATTAACAAATAAAAAAATTTAAAAAAAGAAAGAAAAAAACCCCACACAGATTGGGGCCTCTTCTTCTGGCCTTAGTCAGATTGGTAAGAACAAAGACAGGGGGCATCGACCACCATTTGGGGTCCCCGACGGCTAGGAAGGAGGGGTGGGGCGGGGTGAGGGAGGGCAGGTTTCGGGCAGGTGGCGGCTGGACGTCTGAGGGCTGGATGAACGGAAGGCACCCTCTGTAGAGCTCTGTGCGCTGCCCATTCACGCTCGGCACAGGACACGAAGCCCTCAGCCACCTGCCCAGCCCCCAGTTCCTGCCCGGCATTCAGGCCCATTCAGATGCTGCCTCCATCACAAAGCCCTTCCCAATCTCCCCAACTGGTCCTGCTTCCACTTCTGAACCCCCCGGAGCAAGACCACTCCTTGTGCCCCAGTCTTCTCTCTGCGCTTCTCGCGGTGCCCGGCAGCGTCCCTCGCGACAGGGTCCCGCCGTGGGGCTGCCTGGGCCGGGCTCAGGCTTTCTCAAACACGAGTCTGACCGTCTTCATCGGCCTTGGACATCCTGATCTCAGTGTGATCCCGCAGACAGGTCTCAGAAGGATTAAAACAAGTCTGGATTGTCTTCCTGGAGCACCTGATTGGATCACAACACGACCGTGACATCCTGGTGCAGGGCGGTCTCACAAGAATAAACGTGAGGGTGACTGCCGGGGTGAGAAACGGGACAGAGCCCACTGCTGGTCTTCCCAACAGGAGGTTCACAGTGCTGGCTGTTCACAAGGAGCTTAGTGTCTGTAACAAACTAACTGTTTTTTTGGTTGGTTGACTTCAGTCACTTTGAGACTGACATATCCAAGTGCAGGCAGGAGTCATTTAGCTAGCTCACTTCTGCTCATTCACTCAGACTTCCATGGACCTTCTGGGGGGCTGGCCCTGTGCTGGAAGCTGGGGACATGACACTGAGAAAGACAGACCCGGCCCTTGACCTCACAGGGGAGGAGAGGCAGGAAAACCATGAGGACGGCCTCAAAGAAGCCTGGTGAAGGAGAGAAGCACAGGGCTGTGACAAAGAATGACAGGAGCACATTAAATGCAGGACACTCAGGAAGGACAAGTGGTGACATTCCAGCTGGGACCTGAAGGACGGGAAGGAGCCGCCCAGGCACAGGGCCAGGGCGGAGGCGCCAGGTGAAGGCTGAGCAGGGAAAGAGGCAGGGGCGGTCAGAGCCCTCAAGGGCTTTGGGGCAGGTGTGGCGGAAGCGCGGCAGCCTGGCGGTCAGCCTGCTGCACGGGACAGGGAGTTCAGTGGTTTGCAGGGCTCTCAGCAGGACACTAACAGACCGGGCCCCGTCGGTGACCTAGCATTTGACCTCCCAGAAGCTTTGTTCTCTGTGTACTGCTTTCATAAGCAGCAGCCCTTAGGATGGGTAGAACCTTCTTTCTCTATGGAAAATGGCCCTGGTGAGGGTTCTTGTGAGTGAGGGAAGTACAGAGACAGCGAAGAGGCCGGTGACGGCGGTGGTTCTCGGCAAGAGTTCTGTGGGGAAGTTAAACAGTACAGGAGGCGTTCGCAAATTCAGAGATACCTGAAGGTCTCGGGGTGTGAAAGTCACGGTGTTACTGCAGACCAGGGGCGCTCTGCCTAAGCACCGCTGGCATTTGGGGCCAGGCCATTCTCTATCGGGGGGCCTGTCCTGTGGGTTGTAGAGGGGTGAGCAGCACCCCCGGCCTCTGCTCACTCTCTGCTAGCACCCCCCCTGCCCATCGAGTGGCCATTGCAAATGTTTCCGGACATTGCCACATGTTCCCCGGGGAGCAAGACTGCCGCCAGCAGAGAACCACTGCTGATAAAGAAGCAACAAAATAAGCATGCTCCCAACAAAAACTTCAAAGAAGTCTCAGTGAAAAGGAACCTTTAAAAACTTTAGAGAGCCCTGGCTGGTGTGGCTCAGTGGCTCGAGCGTGGGCTGCAAACCAAAGGGTCACTGGTTTGATTCCCTCCCAGGCAGGGCACATGCCTGGGTTACGGGCCAGGTCCCCAGTGGGAGCCATGTGAGAGGCAACCATACATTGATGTTTTTCTCCCTCTCTTTCTCCCTCCCTTCCCCTCTCTCTAAAAAAAACTTTAGAGAGAAGTTCGTTCGGGATAAAGTGCTGATAGCTAGGAGCAGAAACGGGTTAGGGCGTTGCTATTTTTCAGCCCCGAAGCAAGCACTCTGGGCCTGGCGTGGCTCAGGGAGCCTGCAGGGTAACGGGAGACTTCTTCATCCTCCTGGCAGGAGTTAAACCCTCTCTACCTTCAGTGAAGGTGACCAGGAAGGACCGGTCACTAGAAGCAGACTCTGAGGCAGGAGGTGAATTTGAGCTGAGCCGCAGATCAGGCTGAAGGCCAGGGTGGAGGAAGAGGGAGCCATTCTCTTCTGCTGGTTACAGGACAGTTCTGTGGGGACAGCCTCCTGGGAAGTGTGGGCAAGAGCTGAGGAGTCTGGGTAAAGACCTGCGCATGCTGTGGCTGCTGCAGGCTAAGCTGAGTTTCCTCCCATTCTTGACTCTTCCTCTGCGGCTGTGCTGGAGAAGGCACCGTCCCTGCTCCTTGGGACAGCTGATATGCTCCCCTACACTGGCGAGTTCAGTGCTGCGTTCCAGCGGCCTCACCCACAGACGTGCAAGGGGCAGGTCACGGGTGTCAACAGCTTCCCCAGTGACAGTTGTCAAAGGAAATGGAAGGCTGCAGAGTTGCAGAAGTGACAAGGGGCAATCAAGGCTGCGAGGCCAGTGCTCTTTCCTTCGAAAGCAACACAACACTGTTTGCCAGGACCGCCGGCAGAGGTGGCCTCCGCAGCTGGCGCCCGTGCAGGCGGTGACCCACTTCGTCCCCTCGTTCAGTCACACAACCCTCCCATCCTGTGCTGCTCCCCGTCCCTGTAAACGGGGAAACCCACATGCCTGCTCTGACGTCACTTACGGGGCAATGTACGAGCCTGAATCGTGGCCCTGTGGCCAACACTATCCTTGAGAGTGTCCTCTGCCCACTACAAATATTTTATGCAGAGTAATGCAAACTAAAATAAACATCCCCGACACCCATGAAGGGGAAAAGGCACTCCTGACAGGGCACACAGAGGCAGGGAGGGGCTTTGCATCGGGAATGGCTGGTTACAGCCCACCCGTGAACTCTGTGAGTGCCCATACCTCGCCTCCCAAGGCAGCCAGAGCAAGTTCTGCCCACACTGTGTTGCGCAGGGGAATTCAAAGCAGCCTTCACAATAAAGCTAGTTCCAGAACCTTCTGTAAGGTTCATTATCCCCTGAGCCCAGACCTTGGTCTCACAGGGGATTAAGAACTAGTCTCCCAGGATGGCGGAGTTAAGGAAACCTCAGGAAAAAGGCACGTTCTCGCCTCAAACCCTGACCACTAAGGAACTCCGAGAATGCCACCTCACCCTGAATGCCACCCACCTTTCCTACACCCAGCTGCTTATGGCACACGCCAAGAGCAGGTCCTCAAAAAAACTCAAACACATAGGAAATGAGGGGGAAAAATCTGAAAAAGGCAGAACACACTGAGGCTGTTAGGGTTCACTGCCCAATTTCCTGCGGGCGCACACCGACCTGTGAAACGGTGGCACGCTGAACAACTGCAGACACAGAAATATGGGCATATCAAAGTTCTTCCTTCCCCAAACTCAGTCACAGAAATGACTCAGCTCCAAGCTTGCAGATGCTGGGAGAAGCAGCAGGAAACCTGGTGACTTTTAGGGACAGTTCACTGCTGACGCCAAGAGGAATCTGCGTGCGGTTACACAATTCCTCACATGAGACGGACACAATTCAATTCATTCCGAGTTCAAGAAAGACCTCCCCCCGAGACAGTACCGAGGTGAAGGAGGCTCCAGCGGTTCTCAGAGATGCTTCTTTCTCCATCATACCATGGCTCTGGAGCCTGTGAAGCTAGCAGAAACAGAGCAGGGATCCCCCGGCTAGGAAGGCAAGCTCAAAGCAGGGCAGTGGTTTAAGGCTGGGTAAGTTCTAGAAAGAAGACTCTAGTTCCTTAAGACAGTGCTGCTTTCCCTGGGATGCCTGGTAGCAATGGGAGTCAGGATTGATTATTCCAACCCTCCAGCTACTTAACCAGGCCAGGGGGCTCTGTGATGTAACCATGACCAATCTCATATCACACAAAGAAGATAAACTGAGTATGTGTGTGTAGGGGGGGAATGCAGACCCAAGACAGGGAGAAATCAATCATGCTAGTTCTAATTACAGACTCCACCGAACTGCAAATGGAAGTATCTGCATGCTTTCTGTGCCTCTTACGCCATCCAAGACTATAAAAGTTGTGCAACTAAAAATTCAGCTAAAAACCCAAGTGGTTTCAAACTGCAGAGATGAGCAGAACCCGAACTCAACAGTTGTCAATCACCGTCCCTCCATCTGGAGGGCAGGCCACGCAGTGGGCCGGTGGTAGTAGTGGGCCGGTGGTAGTAGCCCCGAGATTAACATTACAAAGAGTTGGCATGTCAGTTTTGTTTTCTCGACCATCTCAACATCTAAAGAGTGAACAAACCCAAGTCTGATAATATGTTCTGAGCCACGACAGCCGCGATGTGGCTGCTGCTGAATTGATGTGCCCCACCCTGGCTCTCCCCTGGGTCTAGGCAAGCAGCGCCAGGAGTGAGCGCAGTCCACGGGGAGCAGAGTGCTCCTCCAGAGCACTGACACAGGCAAAACAGGTTCTGAAAGTAAAACTCACGTAGGGAGAGTAGAGGTCCCCGGTCTCTGTGATTTCACCCGCCATTTCCAAAAGTGAGGAAGGACCGTCGGCGGAGCTTTCTTCTTCCTTGCAGGGAAGCGGCTACGGCGGCTCCCTAAGGCAAAGAAGCAGACTTTCAGCTTTCTGATGAACCTAGATAGGGGTGGCGGGAGGTCTGCAGATCCCCCTCCCCCTGTCTTTTTATCCTACAGAGAGTTATGGTCTCAACATAAGTCACACAAGGCAGCTGGGAGGGAAGGGTCTTCCTGGATGACTCACACCTGGCTGGGCATTTTTCCCCCTTGCTGTGCAGGGCATGAATGCAGTCAGTACCGCTCAGACTCCAAGTGATGTAAGAGCCCTCAGAGGCCACTAGCTCTCGCCCACCACAAGCACCCCCTTTACACTCTGCGGTGGCTATCCCCATTTAAAGCGAGGAATAGCGAGCTCACTACTGCCCAGGGCAGCCCAAGTAACTGGCTGCCTCCTCTGCACAGGACAAGGGGCCAAGGGCTTTCCTAGGTCGCCCTCCAAACCAACTTCTTGCCCCAAAGACTCTTCTTTTAAACGGGGCCTTCACTTCCCGCCCCGCAACCGGCTTTCTGCGCTCAGCCTCGTCTTCTCTACAGCTCCGCTCCAAACCTCTCCCCGGCCTCTTCATTCCTCCTGGAGAAGTCCGGAATCTGGCGCCGCCCCAGCCCACCCCACCCCACCCCACCCTTGTGCCCGGCTCCTCACCCGCAGCGTTGCGCGCTCCGGACCGCCACGGCCGCCACCTCGGCCACCGCCTCCAGCCCCTTCGGCTGCTGCCGGCGCCAGCTGTCCCGCACCGGCGCCTACAGCACGCATGCGCCGACGCCGGTCGTCCACACTGTCTGCGCGCGGTTCCGGCGGGAGGTAGCGCGCTAATTGGGCGCCTTGTGGAGGCGGGACCGGGATTGGGCCCTGGCGGCCGCCGTCTGCGTGGCGGAAGTAGGCGGGATAGCTCCCGCGACGCGGATGCGGGAGGGGCGGCCGTCGGCCGAGTGGTCTGGTTGGCAGAGGTGGCTCACGCCTTTTGCTAGGCACGCTGTCGTTGGAGGGAGTGTGTGAACTTGGCTGTCCTGGACCCCGGTGGCTGGGGTGTGGGGTGAGGGTAGAGGAGGGTGACTTTTAGCTCCGCACGAAGGGGAAAGGGCTGGGAACTCAAGTCCGGTTGACCGGACTTGGGAGGTGGGGAAGACCAAGGGCCACAGCCCAGTAGGGTGATTGGAAATAGATTTGAAGGCGGGGCTGGAAATGGATCCTGGGGCGGAGCCTCAGGACTGGGCAGGTGATGGGCGCTTTCGGGATACGGCTCGGTGCTCGGGTTTGAGGCATCAAAGTTCTGGGAGGAGGGCCGAAGGAACGTTTGGAATTGGCAGCTCAAGCCTGGTTTCTGAAGATGCGAGTGAAGGATTGCTTAACTGTTCTTAAAAACCAGCTTGGCTCCTTTTCTCGCAAGGGGTTTAGACGCCCTGTTCTCAAGTGTTTGGAAGGAAAGGCTGTTCTAACTCAGCCCAAGGAGGTATTTAGCGGGTTGAGAGCCTGGGCTCCCTCCTTAAGTGGGAAGAAACTCAGGGTCCTGAAGTCTTTGCCCTCCCCACTCTCAGGCTGCCATCATGAGGTTAAATCAGAACATCTTGCTGCTGGGGAAGAAGGTGGTGCTGGTACCCTACAACGCAAAGCATGTGCCTAGGTAACTGTTCCACCTGATGTGGGGTGCAAGCCAGATCTCCAAGGTCCAGTGAGGAGGGTCAGGTCTCTTTAGGCCAAATTTCAGAGGCTCTTTCCTCTAAGGAGCATTGGTGTGAGATGTGATTACAAACAGGCGAAAGGGAATAGTGAAGCAAAAGAGTCCAACTTTCCTGGAGGAAGTCACCCACCCCCGTTTTTCCCTTTCACCCTCTCAGCTTCCTTTTTGGCCTTTCAGCAGGGAATTATTCCCTGCTGAATGTGTCTAAGAAAAAAAAAAGACATTGTCTTCTCACCTGATTGCAAATTAGTGACATTCCTTTGGTGCCAGTGAACATGCTCAGTTCTTGGAGACCTAATGTCAGCTCATCGTAACACTGAGCTGACAGATTGGTCTGCCGTCTCCTGTTTTGAAAGGCCAGGCCTGAGTGGCCAGGTGGGACTCTGGCAGTCCCAACACAGGGGCAGTTGGCAAAGTCTGGTAGACTGGGATGGTGGTGGTGTCGGGGTATATTCTCTACATGTCGTTTTCCTTTTTGGGGGATCCTTCTGCCCAGCCTTTGTGGAGATTGGTCCAGCATTCTTTGCTGAGCTTGGCTTGCCCTATACTTCCCTTCAGGAATTCAAGGGATGTTTGGCTTCAGACTGCTTCTCCACACTGACCCCGAGAGACAGGATGGGAAGCTGAACAGATAGCACTGACCACTCCTGCTGTTCTTGTAGGACCAGCCTGCCTCTAGGTCTCATGTCTGTGGCCCACTGCCTTAGGAGCAGTTATAACCCTTTCATTGGGCCCTGTGTTAGCCTTAGGGGGTTTTCCTTTCCGCCATCCATTTCTTCATCTCACAGGGTCAGATCCATGCTTCTGAATCAGTTCTGCCTGCCGAAGGCCACCCCTCTGTCCCTGCAGGTACCATGAGTGGATGAAATCGGAGGAGCTGCAGCGTTTGACAGCCTCCGAGCCTCTGACCCTGGAGCAAGAATATGCGATGCAGCGCAGCTGGCGGGAAGACGCAGACAGTGAGAAGTGGGGGGCCCCCCGGGCTGGTTGTGGGAGGGCTGACTCCAGAGGCAGTCTCCAGGGCCCCTCCCACTCTCACTGCCAGCTGTAGCCCTTCTGGGGGCATAGAAACCTTGTGGAAAGTGCTTCGTGAAGCCTGGAAGGTGCCTGAAACCCTCATACTCTCATGCCCACTGAAGCTGCTCCCTCTGGGTGAGGCTTCTGTCCTCTTCCCCACTCACTGTGCCAGGCTTGGAAGGATTTAAAGGAAGCGTTTTGGGCTCAGGCTGTAGTTGAGGCCCCATCCCTCACATCCTTTGCTGCAGGCCCAGTGGGGTTACTGCTCCTCTTCGGGTGCCCCGCTGTCCGAGAGTACACTTGCTGTTTGGAGAAGGCCATCGTTTCCTGCGAGAGGCAGATTTAGGGCTGTTCTACCAGCTGAAGGGAGGTCTGGCCCCCCTTTTCTCCTGCCAGAGTCGGAGACAATGGAAGTTCTCTGGCTTGGGAAGGAAGTCTGTCCTCACTGCACTTCTTTGGGGAGTGTAGATGACAACCCTGTCGCCTCCCTCCTCAGAGTGTACCTTCATTGTGCTGGATGCAGAGCGGTGGCGGGCCCAGCCAGATACCACTGAAGAGAGCTGCATGGCAGGAGATGTGAACCTCTTCCTCACAGACCTAGGGGACCCCTCCTTGGGGGAGGTTGAGGTCATGATTGCAGGTTCGTTCCACCTGGCCCTAGGTTCCCTCCCTTCTGGCCCTAGGAGCTGCCGAACTTTAAGGAAGCCAAGGCTGCATAGGGACCTCAAAGAGCTCAATGGGGTCTCTGGCATTGGTGAGCCCAGCACCTGATTGGGACAGACTGCCAACTGACCTTGTTTCTGTTTTATGCTTAGGTGTGAACTCAGTCTTTGGATTTAGGGTCTTCAAACTTAACTCTGCCCCATTTTGGGGGTGGCCTGGGGACCCTCAGACCACCCCCAAATAGCTGATCTTCCCTGGAGCATCTTCCCATGCTGCGGGAGCAGCCTGTCCGGTTTCTGTGTCCTTCTTGGCCCTTAGCCTTCTCCTAGGAGGCCACGCGATTCCTCATAAGGCGGCATGCTGAGGTTACGGGGCCAGCGTGGGGTCAGGCTGCTGGGTGTTGCCAAGCTGTGAGACCTTGGGCGAGTCACTGACCTTCCTCTGCACCGGTCTCATCTGCAGAAGGTGCTAGAATTGTGAGGACTAAAGGAGATGGTATCTGTTAGGGGCCCGCTGTGGAGCCTAGCATGCGGCGTCAGGGATGGTTGTTTTCTCCTAGAGCCGGGCTGTAGGGGCAAGGGCTTCGGCACCGAGGCCGTGCTCATGATGATGTCTTACGGTAAGGAAGTCGGAGCAGACACCGTGGGAAGTGGCCTCGGGTGCGGGCCTAGGGCGTGTTGGGAGTGAGCCTTCTTCAGCTCTGAAGGCAGCAGGGGGTGGGCGGGGGGTGTGTGTGGAGTACAGGTGGCTGCACTGCAGACTGAGTCGGGCGGGGCGGAGGGTGCTGGAGGGACCGTCATTCCACAGCTTCTCTCTCTCTCTCTGATCTCCTCTGGGAGGAGTGACCAAGCTAGGTCTAACCAAGTTTGAGGCGAAAATTGGGCAAGAAAATGAGCCGAGCCTCCGGATGTTCCAAAAACTTCACTTTGAGCAGGTAAGGATGAGGTGGGTGGGAGGGCAGGGCCTGGGTCTGCGCGGTGGGGCTGCAGGTGCTGGGGGCCTGTGGCTCTGACTTACTTAGCCAGCCCTGCCCTCCGGCTTTTTTTTTTTTTTTTTAAAGATTTTATTTATTTATTTTTAGACCAAAGGGAAGGGAGGGAGAAAGAGAGGGAGAGAAGCATCAATGTGTGGTTGCCTCCCATGTGGCCCCCACTGGGCACCTGGCCCACAACCCAGGAATGTGCCCTGATGAAACCGAACCGGTGACCCTCTGGTTTGCAGCCCGTGCTCAATCCACTGAGCTATACCAGCCAGGGCTGCCCTCTGGCTTTTGTAGGTGGCAGTGAGCAGCGTCTTCCAGGAGGTGACGCTCAGACTGACGATGAGTGAGCCGGAGCGGCAGTGGCTGCTGGAACAGACCAGCCATGTGGAAGAGAAGCCTTATGGAGCAGGGTCCTAGGAGCCCCTCGGACAGAGCCCTGCAGCAGGAGGGAAATGCATCGGGTCTTGGGGGCAGAGGGCTCCCAGCGCCTCTCCAGGCTGGGAGTCAACTTCGGGGCCCTTCAGTTTGGGCCAGACTTGTCTTGGCCTCCCTCAGGCTGGCAGTTGTGGCCGAGTGACTGCAGGGGTCCCCTCCTCCTGGCCAGGCCTGGACTCAGACTCTTGGAACCTGGAGTGGATGGCATGAACCCACGGAAGAAGCAGGGCGGAGGTAGAGCTGGAGAGGAGGGGAGCCTGGAGAATGGGGCCTCCCTTAAAGACCAGGGGCGCCACTGCAGGGGGGCGAGGCCCTGGCCGGGAGTAAAGCACACTGAATGGCCCGCTTCCTGCTTCCTCACTGGGCCTGGGAGGGGGGTGAGCCGCCAGGGCCCACCTGCAGCTTTTGTCCAGACTGGCGTGGAAGCCCCAGGGCAGGCTGGGTGTGACCATGGGCGGTTTGGTACCCTAACCAGGTTGGCCCTATTAGGACAGACAGGTGGCTTGGAAAGTGGGCACGAATCTTCGCTCCTCCCTTCTCTTCTCTGGGCCAGTTCTGAGTAAGTTAGTTTTGGATACAGCTCCTTGTGGCAGGAGAGGGCCCTCTCGCTCTCCACACCTCACTCCTCTGCCCCTGGGAGCAGTTGCACCTGCCAAGGCCACAAGGGGGCACCAGAGGCACAAGTTTGGGATGGCGTGGCTGCCTGGCAACCTGTGCTGGACAGGCGGAGCCGGGGGCCAGGCCTGCCACCTCAGAGAGCGGGGGACACCCAGTGATGTCTATCTGTCCTCATGCCCTGTCATAATGTGGGGTGGCCACAGCAAGGGCGTTTTCCAGAAGAACCAGTCCCGGGCAGGTTAAGGCGACTTGCCTAAGGCCTCAGAGCTGCTGGTGGCAGAGCCAGCATTGTGGCTGAGGGTCCCGGCTGGCAGTCCCCTCCACCCTGGCATCTGACAGCAGGCACTTGGGAAAAACTAGAATCTAATGCACGCCTGAATCCAAGGCAGAAACTGTGCTGGCTGGGGCCTCCTCCTGCCAGGCCCCAGCCCACGCCAGCACTTCCCCCAAGGCCAGGTTCCTAGGGCTTCCGCGCCCAGCAGGTGACCCTAGTGGGACAGGCTCAGGCCTGCTCACCTGTAGGCAGCGCCATCAGGGGTTCAAAGCCTAGCAGCAAGGGTGGGGTGGGGGCAGGCCAGGCCCAGGGTGATGGGTACTATAAGGGTTTGGGACGTAAACCCAAACGAGAGGCCTAGAAGGCCAGAGTGAGTCTTCTCCACAGGTCCCCTCCCTGGCTCAGGGTTTCCCTTGTTCTTAGTCCCAGGAACCCACCAACTTGAGGCTTCCTGGCTGGGTGCAGAGGAGCCTGAGGCTAACGCCTCCCTTCTGAGCACCTGCCTGGAAGCTCCTGGCCCGGCAGCCTCAGCGCTCTCAGGCCACCCTGGCAGACCTCCAGGAAGTGGCTGCAAGTGCCAGAGGCGCGAAGGGCCTCTCCTGGAGGAATGGGGCTGCTTCACCCTTGGCAAGCCCCCTGCACCCCACCTGCCACATGGCACGTCCTGGGGCCTCAATGGCCAGGTTTGTTTTCCTTAGGCCTGGACAACTGGCCTCCAATCAGGTCCACGGCCAGATAAGATAGAGTGGCCGGCGCCAGCTCCAGCCACCCCTGGGAATCCTGCACCCCACTGACGGAGAGCGAAGAGATTAAAGCCAAGTCTTCACGCTCCCTATCAGGCTCCAGCAGGTTTCACACTCCCAAAGCCCCTGAAATTGGAGGAAGGCTCAGAGCCATCTCAGCCTGTGGGTCTGGGCTCCTATGTCCCTGGATTGACATCTGGCAAAGGCCCCAGTTTGCCTGTGCACATGGACCACCAGGACAGCACAAACTGCCCAAGGCCCTCTGGTTAAAGCCACCCACTTCCCGCTCCCAGGCTTGGGGCCCAGACCATTCTCTCCTTCCAGCTGTACCCTACCCTCCCAGCCAGAGGCCACCAGGAACACGGGTTTGCCCCCTCTCAAGGCCAGGAGAGTTCTCAAGGAAGACACAGAGGCCGAGGTGGTTTGGAGAAACCAGCTGGATTTCTGACGGAGTTTCCTTACAGTGGTGGTGTCTGGCTCAGGGCTGGGCAGAGGGTGGCCAAACCACCCCCCACCTGCCAGGTTTCTGCACTGACAGTAGAGACAGAAGTTTAAGGCTGAGGCTGCTGCCAGGCTCGGGCGCAACAGCCTGGAAAATCACGTTAATCGGGAGACAAAAAACCCTCTACTCCGCGATACTGCACTCTTAAAATCAAACGAACAAAAATAAGATGCCCAACCCACAGCCCTTGGGATGATGCGGCTGCTGCAGTCCCAATCCTAGGTCAACCCTAACCCCGTCATCACTTCGGGTCATGCCCTCTCGCCTGGTCCCTTGATCCTTGCTTGGCGTAGGTCCCAGTGATGTCCCAGGACACCTGGTGGGCTGAAGCACTCAGTGAGGAAAAGGAGGGGACGGAGTCTGCTTTTTGATTGGGGTTAGGACAGGAAAACATTCACTTTCTCAGAGGTAAGGGAATAACACGGTTCTCTAGAAGAATCAGGTTTGCCAAGAGGGGAGATGCTGGTGCTGATTGGTTTGTCATTGGGGGTTAAGTGGGAGGAGGGAGAGGGAGCTAGGTCGGGGTGTGGGCCCAGCCTTTCCAGCTTCCTGGGTGGCCCGGGGAGGTGCTCAGAGGTTGCTGAAGAGTTCGTTTTTCTTGCTCCAGTCCATCTTCGGGGCCCGCTTGTTGCCACGCTTCTGGTGGGCCCTCTCTTTGGCCACGGCCAGGGAGATGTTGAAGTCCGGGATGGGGTCAGAGGAGGAAGAGGAGGTAGATGAGGGTGCCGTGGAGTCCTGTTTCTTGGGGCTGTCTTGGGAATTCAGCTGTGGAGGAGGGAAGGCAGAGAGCGGGAGTCAGCGCCTGTTGCGGTGCCCTGGGCCTCAGTGTAGTGGCTCCTTTGGGGCAGTGCCCAGAGAAGCCAGGTCACAGGAACAGAATGTGGCTCAACATGTGACCTCTAGGGCAGACTGGCGTGCCAGGCACGAGTGTGCCCGGGGAATGGGGTACCGGCAACCCAGTGCCACTCACCCACCGGCCAGCCTACCTCCTCGCTGGTGTCGCTGGAGGCGGATCTCGCCAGGGCTGGCCTGGGGTTTTCAGAGGCCACCTTGGCCAGGGCTTCACGACTGTTCTCCTGGCAGAGAGAGGACAGGTGTGGGTTGGGGAAGTCCTGAGCAGGAAAGGGAGATTCCAGGTAGGACAGGTGCCTCGTCTGAGAGCTGTACTTGCCACCTACCCCACAGCTGAAGGCCTGAGCCCTCGGGGGACTTATGTCTTCACACCCCTCCGAGGATGGCGGGGCAGCCTGCCTCCAGGCTGGGAGGGACCATTGAGGGACCCCTTGGGACTGACTCGCCTTTTGGGCCAGTGACCGAGGAGGGGCTTCCTGGGGCGAGGGGACACTGGAGGCCTCCACTTGGCACAGGGACCCGTGCTGTTCCCTGAGTCTCCTATGGCCCACCTGAGTATCACTTGGACTTGACCACAGGAATCTTGAAACTGTGACCCCAAAGCAGCCACAAAGGGCTTTGAAGGAATAAGGTGAATGAGATTCTACAGATGGAGCCAGAAGGTTCAGGTGCCCCAGGGCCACCCCAGCAAGAGGCCCTGGTGCGGGGCGGACTTCAAGTGGACCCTGTAGAGAGCTTCCCTCTGTAGTCGGTGGGTCTGTCCCTGAGCAAAGGCCTCGGGCCGGGGCTTCAGCTTGGCGCTCAGAACCCAGCCTGGGCTCCTCTGTGGCCTCGGCTGGCAGCGGGCCCTGCCATCCCTTCCCCAGCCTCCACTGCCTTCCCTTCTCTCTGCCTGGAAGGGAGGGGCCAAGGGGCTTTGTTCTGCCAACCCAGACTGGAAGTAGCCGGGCAGCATGCGGCCAGACACTGAAGCTCTGTTCTTGGGGGGAAGAATGGCCTCTTCTATGTGGTGGGGAGTTGGAGGCGGGGCCTGTCACCCAGGATGGTGGGCCGCAGAGGGCGTGCCAGGCTTCTCGCTCAGGACAGCCTTGGTCCTGGGCAGGCCGAGGGCACACTGGCAGGTATGGAGTGTGGAGCTCAGGAGGGAGCAGCTTGGAAACTGGAGTTTCAATCCGAGACAGGCTGTCCTCCCAACCACTCCACCTTCCAGCCTTCTCCCGCAACCCCTGGGCTGGGAGCCAGAGAAGAGTTCGGGGTCTGCCTTTACCTTCTGGATCTCCCCATTGGTGAAGGGCTCGGGCAAGGGACCTAGTAAAGGAAAAAAGCAGAGGTGAGAGGTGTGGTGCAGCCCAGGGCCGGGGCCAGGTCTTCTTCCCTGGGTCCCTGTTTGCAAGTCTTGACTGCAACCCACTGCAAGTACAGCTGACACTTTGAGGACCCGGCACCCACAAAAAAAATGTGTGAGTGTAACGAAGCATTTACAAAACAACCTGCCTTTGCCACGTCCCCCAAAACCTTACCCTCATGCATTACAATGCTCTTTGATATATTCTGTCCAATTTCATTAAAAAAAAAACAAAACAAAAAAAAACAACAACAACATGGTTTCTGCCTACTGAATTAATCTCATGAACCACTGATGAGTCCTGAGCTGCCCGAGAAAAGCATCGTCCCAGACGGGGTTGAAATTCCTGGCTGGTTGCCTAGAACCCCAGCTCCTCCTGGCCGGTGTGGCGATGAGCGGACAGGAGCGGGCAGGGTGAGACCACCGGCCTGGGGTGGCCCTCCCTAGGCTCACTCAGGGCAGAGGCCCCACATGGCGACAAGGGGGGCTGGTCAGCCTAGTGGGTTTCTTCTGAAGTCTTAGCTAAACATCCATGTCCACCTGTCCCTGTGCTCTGGACCGAGGCCCGGGCAGTCGGGCATGCCCGACTCTCCCTCTTCCTCCGTTCTAATGCCTTCGGGCTCCCCGCAGTGGTCAGGCAGGGGACTTTGCGGACACAGGGACATTCACTCTCCCACCGCCCCCATACCAGCCCTTCCCCACCAGCTACAGGCTGTCTCACAGTGGTCAGTGTGAAGGCCTGGAGGCCATGCAGGGCTGGGGGGCATCCCTCTCTATGGGGCACCCCCAGTTATATCTGTTGGGAGGAACAGGTAGAAGATACCATCCTGGAGAAACCAGGGGGGACACTGGGGAGACCTGTCCTCAAGCAAGTTCTCTGGCCAGCTGGAGGCTGCTGTCACCCTAATTCTCAGGGCCCTTCCTGCCCCTCCAGAGACAGAGAGGGAGGGATTTGGGGGCTGATGACTGGCACCGAGGGGGAAGGCTGGAGGAAGTGGGGGCATTTGAAGGGCTGAGTGGAATCCAGATCTCAGCTGTGTCTTCCTCATGTCATGTCCCCAAGAGCAAGGCTGGGGCTTTCTGGGTCTCAGTGTCCCCCTCACTGAGGAAGGGGACTATCCAAGTTACCTGGTTTCCATGAACTTTGGAGACAACAGGGAGGTGGCCAGGCCAAGTCTGCTAGGGACTCCCAACTAACCCATCTCCTGCTTCCAGCAACCCCCAGCATCCTAGACTGGGCTAGATAGGGATGGGGCCTCCCTGTTGGGCTCCTCCAGCCTGGGATCCAAGCCTACGTCAGGGCTTTCGTGTGGACCCCTCCACCCCACCCTGCCTGACACCCTCAGGGAGGCTCCACCCATTGCAAAGAGCAAAGAGGTACCACCCCAAACCCCCAGCCACCTTCCCAGGAAGAAGTGCAGGTCAGGGAGCAGAGTGCTGCTTAGCTCCTCCCTGCCCTGGGGTAGCAGCCCTGCCCCCCGTTCAGCTGGGGCTGGGCAAGGGGAGGTGCCAGGCTCGGCAGGGGGACAGTGGGGGATGGGGAGGGCAGGGGCAGAGGGGGGACCGCTGCTCTTTAGAGCCAGCAAGCCTGGGTTTCCAAGACAACCTGAGAGAAGGGAGGGGAGGCACTGGGCCCCCATTGGACTCTGATCTGACCAAGTAAAGTCTGGAAGCCTCCCCAGAGTTAACCCTTTCCTTGCTTCAGCGCTACCCTGAAAATGTGCTGGGGGTGGAGGGGCTGGGCCTCCTTCTAGTGCTGTGCTTTGGCCTGAGAAGCAGCAGCTCTGTCCCATCTCACCATCCCTTCTGCCAGCTCACTTGTCACATGCCGTCCTCAGAAAACCCAGGCAGATCCTGCTTCCTCTCCAGACACTAGCCGGGCCCCACTGTCTCCCACCCCACACCCCTTGGCCTCCCTGAAGGAGAGGAAGGGAACAGCGAAGCAGGACGCTGTCACCCCCACCAGGGACACAGTCAAGTCCAGCACCTGGCCAGCATCCCTGGCGTGGGGGTCTCCAGCCACCCCACCCGGCTCACCATTCAGGTGCTCGTGAGACGGAATCACTTTGCATTTCTTGAAAAACTCGTCAGTCTCCTTGTCCACCACCAGCAGCTTGGTCTCGTCCCCGCCAGCCTTGATGGCGGTCACCACGTCCGCGTGCTGCTTGCCCTCCATGCAAACCCCGTTCACCTGTGGGTGGGGGCGCGGTTACCAGCAGAGCTCTCAGTGCTTGGGGGGTGCAGGGGTAGGGCAAGGAGGTGCAAGTGGTCGCTTTGTCCTCAGCCAGTTGGCAATCTGGGGACACCGAGCCCCACTTGCCTGTGGGGTCGTGAAGGAGGCCAAGTGGTCCTCCCACTTGAGAGTCAGAAGGAGGCAGGACACGAACGAAAAGCCAAAGAAAATATCCAGATGAGACTAAACAAACACAGCTGGGACAGACGCCGGGAAGGGTCTGGAGGCCTGGGCTGGACCCCAGCTTCTCTGGGTCCTCGCCTTCTGGCTTCCCTGTCTGGGCCTCGGTTGGCTCCCACGTAAAATGAGAAGCCTTGGGAGAGCTGATCTTCCAGCGTTAAGGTTCTAGGGCTGAGATTCTGGGACCCGCCCAAGGCATTTGGTTCACGTTTCCTCCCGCCTCGCAGCCTCACTTGGGAGACGATTTCATCCTCCCACTCCATCCCTGTGTTTGGCATCCAGGATGAAGGTGGTAGGAAACCCTAGGGGCGGCCCCGGATATCTACCTGGATGGGTGGACCAACCATGGGCTGCCAGGTGTGTCTGCTCGGTGGGGAAGAGCCCAGGGAAGGGGGGAAGGTCCCTCCCTCTGCCCGCACATCACCTACCTACCTACCTTCCTTCCTCCCTCCCTCCCTTCCTTCCTTTCCCTCCTTCCCACCCACCACTTCTCCCTCCAGCATCTCCACATCAGGGGCTCACCAGGGAGCCCATGGTGTGGTGTGCCGGCTGCCCCGGGAGCTGGCTGTATCTGTGGGGAGGGGGTCAGGAAGGAGGAACCTCGGAAGAAGGCGAGGAGCCTCACCTCCACAATACGGTCCTGGGCCTGGAGCCCCGAGGCCTCGGCAGGAGAGTCCGGGTCCACCGACCGGATGAACTGGCCCGGCTTGGACTTGTCGCTGTGCAGGTTGAAGCCGTAGCCGTTGGGACCCCTCTTCATGGCACAGAGCCGAGGTCGAAGCTCACGCTGTGGGGATAAAGCAGGGTCCCTGTCATTCCACAGTGTCCTGGGTCCCACTCTCCCCGTGCCTGACACCAGCGCTCGCCAAGGAAGCTCTGATGATAGGCAGGTCTGCTGAGACCCCACACCGCAACGGAGGGAATGCTGGCCTGGGCCTCAGAAGGCCCACGTGGAGACCTGCATGCAGCAAACTATGGAGGCGGCCCTGGGGGACAAGGCTCCTGTCCAAGCCTCAGTTTCCTCTTCTGGTGAATGAGAAGTGGGAACAGATCAGGTCAAGCCCCTCCTCTTTGGACATTCTGAGGTTAATCATCTTATTTTGATGGCTATCTTGTTTCTCCTACCCAGGGCTCAGTCTGGCCGTCCTTGGGGGTGACAGGTGGCGCCCTGCCAGCCTGGCTGGGTACCCGAGACATGGGATGGGGAACCCTCGCCTCTTCGTACGAGGATGGTGAATACCGTCTCCGTGGCGTGTCTGAGCGCCCAAGAGCAGCCAGCCTGTGCCCTTTCAATAGGTTTCCTGTCCGGGCCATGGCGGCAGCCATACTGAGCTCCCCTCAGGCCAGCTGTGCGTTTCGGGGCCCCCACCCCATGCAGGCTCCCCCCGGCAGCAGGAGGTAGGGCCAGGTGTTTACGGAAAGCTGGTCAGCGTGTTTACAGTAAAGCCTTCCTCACCCACAGCTCCCAGCTCCTGTCTCTCCCCCGCCAAGCCCAGTGGCCCAGCTGAAGGGAGCCGGATGGCCAATGACCATAGGCCAAGGGGAGGTGCAGCCAGGGGTCTGGACACGACAAGAACACTCCACCAGTGGAACCAAGACTAGTCCGGTGGAGAGGCCAAGGCAGTAGCAGAACCTCAGACACCCTGCTGGTGCCCAAGGAGCACTCAGACTTGCAGCGGCGACGGCCGTGCAGCTGAGCTTAGAGGCTGCAGTCCTAGGACCCACGTACGTGATGGAGCGGGCAGGAAACGGAAGCCTGAGCACCATGACTGACTTGGGGCCCCCCTCCCCCTGCGCCCAGGCATGGGGCAGGCCACAGCAGCCAGCTTGTGAGCTCTGCGTTACCCCCTCGATGCCAGGCAACGAGCAATGGCTGGAGCCAAGGCCTGGCCTGGGTTCCTGCTTCCCCACTGTGTGTGTGACCAGGGGAGTCCTATTCTTCTCAAAGCCTCAGGGTCCTCGCTGAGCCCACTCTGAAGTGCCACCTGTTCCCAGGCTCGCTCAAGGTGACTTACCAGGGAACACCCAACACCTGTAAAACCCCTGTGCCTGCGCAGCTTTCCCACTGTTTCGAATACTAATGAACAGTCAAATGAAAGTGAGAAGTGAGATTCTAGGGGGTGGGGTGCCAGGCTGCTCAGAAACCCCGGTCCTCAGCGGGGTTTGGAAAAGGCAAAAGGATGGGTGGGGAAGGTGAGGAGGGCTTCCGGCCCACCTGCCCCAACTTGCCAGCCATCCGAGGTGCTGCTCAGTCCCCACCCCTCCACACTCAGGGGGTGGCCAGAGAGGATGACTTTGTTTTCCTTTCATTGCAGCGGCAGATCTTTCTGTGTTTCCGGATGTCGATGGGGGTATGGAGAGGCTAAGACAGGAAGGAGAGCTGACACTTGGACCTCTGGGTACCCTCATCTAGGCGACAGGCCCCAGGGCCCCCGTCTCCCCAGCCCTCTGCACCCCCTCCTGTTTGCAGCACCCACACCAGCAAGCCCAGCCGAAGCCTGCTGAGCTGGCCGGCCACAGCCCTCCGGGATCTTGTTCCGGGTGTGAGTGAGGCTCTTCTCCCCTCGAGCTAATCCCTCGGCAAAGCTGCCAGCCTGCCCTCCCCCAGGCCAGCTGAGCAGGAACAGGTCTGACCAGCTGCCACCACCAGGGCAGGCTCAGCTTTCTGTCCCAGCAGGGCTGAGCTCCACAGGCGCCCCAAGAGTGGGGAGGGAGGGGGCAGCTCTGAAGGCTCTGCCTCCCCCTGCCTCCCCTCACTCCAAAGAGCCTTCCCATAGTGACTGTTTGCAAGAAGGGGCAACTAAGACTCAAAATGTTGTGTCCACGGCCTGACGTTACTCAGCTTTACATTGGAGGAGCCAGAACTCCAACCTCGGCTCCACTCGGAGCCACGTCCCTCCCCCCCGCCTGTGGGCTGGCCCTTAGACAACCAAGTCCGGACTTGGAGGGGGCCCACTCAGAGCGGTGGACTCAGCAGGAGCCATAAACACAGAGTCTCTCCCTGAGGTGCCTGCAGTCTCTGCTGGGAGGGGCTTGGGAGCCTGTGAAACCACAGCCTTCCTTCCGGGTGCTCAGAGCTCTCTTGCAGCCAGAGCTAAGCCTGAGCTGGGGACAGGCGCTGGCAGGGCCAGTGAGCAGGCCTGGGCTGGGGGCGGGGAGCAGCCTAGGTGCTCTCCTGGCTGGCAAGGCTGCCCCAGCTGCCCCTTGGTGCCCACACTTGGGCCCAGGTCTCTGTGTTCTAGGTCCCTGCACTGATCCTCCGCTTCACCCCAGGACCCCTTGCCCGGTAACCTGTCCTTAAACCTGGAAGGCCTGCTTTGAGCCTCATTCCCCTCTGCTGGCACCAAGTCATGAAGATGGAAGAAATAAGGGGTACAGCCCGAGGGGTTCAGGGCTCCACTGTTCCCCTCCCCTGCACTGGGACCTGTCCCATCACTCTCTGCGGGTGGCTGGGCAGCAGGGTAGCAAACCCCAGGTATTTTTCTGAAGTTTTCAGACACCTACAGAGCCCCATCTAGCTCCCCGCTTCCCAAGTCCCTGGAAGGCTCCCTCCCTCCCCATAGGAAGATGTGGGGGCCTCTCTCCCCAGGAGGTGTCTGGCCAGCTGCTGAGTCTGCCCATCCCATCCTGGGTAGAGGCTGATGCGGACAGGAGCCCCAGGAGGCAGCCTCGGTGGGGGTGGGGGTGGGGGGCGATGCAGCCCTGTGCGGCTGGCCCAGAGCAGAGAAGATGGGGAGGGGCCAGGTACTGTGCCTGGGCTTGGCCCCTTGACCCCAGAGCTGGAACACACAGAGATGGCTCCCGGGGGAAGGGCGTAAATGGCATGCCTGGGCCATCTCGGGCTTGCTGTGTGGCCCAAGGAGTTCAGGAGGAGCCTCATGCCGGTGCTTGAGGGGTACAGAGCTGGGGTGGGGGGTCACTTCAAGGAGACCATGGCCCCGGAGGTTCAGAGCCTCAGGCAGGTCCCCCAGGGATGAGGACTGCTCAGGAGCAACGCCCAGGGTCCGCTCAGCGAGGAGCCTGGCAGAGACCCGGACGCGATGGGAAGAAGCACGAGGCAATGGCTGCCAGCGGGCAGCTCATGGATGAGTCTGAGTCTCTCACTCCCAGAAAACATCAGACCCGCTTTCTGGAACACACCCTGCCAGGAGAGCTGCCTCCAGACTCCCGGGGCCGTCTCCCGCTCTCAGGCTCTCCGGCTGTTCCAGACCCCGTCCCAGGCCTGCTGGGCTGCCTTCCTCTCCCCTCTGTTCCCCCCCTCCCCCCCAGGGAGCCCGGCCCCACCCCAAGTGGCCGCCCAGTCACCTCCACCCACGCAGCCCAGGGAGCGGACGGCGGGCACGGAATTCAATAGGCACCACCAAGAGCCACCTGGAAAGCTGGGGAAAGTCGATACCCTAATCCCAGTGACTGTCTCTGGGGAGCAGGCCCAGAGCCGCTCCCTATTCCTCCTCCCGGAGGATGGCTGGGGGGCCAACGCCCCACGGGGCCGGGCCCCTCCCTGGCCGGTGCCATGGTGAAAAGCCCTACAGAGAACAGCCAGGCTGCTTCCCGTAAGGGGCGGGCTGGAGGAGCAGGGGGACAACAAGGGTGGCTAGGGGAACAATGGAGAGTGATCCTTACCTCCCGAGACTGCCCTTCCCCCAGCCCGGCCCCAGTCCGGGGCCCTTGTTCATGCACCCAAGAACAGTGCCCTGCTGCCTCATACAGAGAGACTGGCCCCCACCCCAGGGTGGGTGAGGAGGGGATGGGGGCGAAGGGGGGAAAGGGCCCTGGTTGTTCTGGTGGGGGTGGGGTAGAGGGTGTGCTGGGAGTAAGGAGCCATGGCTGCTCTGGGAGGCAGCTCGGTCCATTCCACAGGACTCTGGAGACAGGCTTGGGCCTGGTGCCAGCTCTTCAAGGAAGCCAGGATGGAGAGAGCTGCCCTGCCAGGGGGACCTGTGGCTGGGGAGCATGGGGGCATTGTCCTTAGGGCAGGCTGGGGAGCGACCAGGAACTCAGACCACTGGCCAATGTCCACAGCTCTAGGCTGAAGGGATTCTTTCCCAACCCAAGGAGAGGGCCAGAGGGCTTGGCCGCCACTGACCCGTACCCTTGGGCCCTGATGCGGCTCCGTTTCACCTTCCGGGACCTCTGCGTGCTCTAGGTAGGCTGAGGACTGTTAGACACCTCCGTTTGCAAAACGGGAGCTGCTCCTAGCTTGTGAGCTTGAACTTCCTGTTTCTCAGGGGAAAGGCACTTTTTTGGAGCCCCGCAGGGGGATCCCAGAAGGGAGACATAAACCAGACTGGGGTGACTTCTCCAACAGCCCCAAGCAGGGCCCCTGAGCCAGAGCTCCCCCCCGGCTGTCTTCTCCCGGTGCTTTCCAGAGAACCACCGAGGGAGAATTTGGCTCAGGTCTCCCCAGTGCTGGGCAAGGCCGGGATGGAGCAGGCTGGTACCTGGGCTGCTGCCTGGCTGGCCACCTTCCAGGCTGGCCACCCCATGACCGCCTGCCCAGCAGGCACGCGACCTCCAGCCCTCCTCATCCCTCACCCTCCTCTCAGAAGTTGCTGGATTTAACACCGTGGGCTGCTCCAAAAGGCTACTTTGTGAGAACCTTTAGGGAGCTTGTGAAATTGGGGCTCTATTGAATTAACAAATAGCAGCTATTGTTGCTGAGCACTTACTATGTGCCAAGCACTGCACTAGGGCTTGGTGTGCATTTGCTCATTAAAAGCTAATTATAACCTTGCAAGGAAGGAATTATTGCCCTCATTTCACAGATGAAGAAACTCATGTTCAAAGAGAGCAGGTAAATTGCTCAAGTACACAGAGCTAATAGGAGAAGGCAAGCTCTGAACGCAGATCTAGACCAGTGCTTTTCAATACAAATACAATGCCAGTCATGCAGGTGTTCAAGGGAAAAAAAAACAACAACAAACCCACAGGCCCAATATGGTGTCACTCATGCTAACAACCCATGATACTACACCTAGACTGAATGCCTAATCTAATTGCAGTTTCAACATTACCAAGACATATAATCTTAATCAACCAGTCTGGAATTTTCTAGGCAAGCACAAAGGGGTGATATGTGTGATAAAATCCATTCCCAAAGGAAAGATGTCAGGCCTCTCAAAATAATCTTTTCTTTGGTCAATAGTTCCCTTGCCCCACCCTTCTTCCTATAGAACCCTTCCATTCATATAACCCCTCAGAGCTAGACAGGATGCCGTCCAATTCATGAACCACTTTTTAAAGAAACAGAATCTATTGGTGTGACATTGATTAATAAAATTATTTAGGTTTCACACGTACAATTCTCTAACACATCACCTCTCTCCTGTATTGTGTGTTCACCACCCCATGAATTGCTTACTAAAGCCAATTTGATCTTTGAATTTACTTGGCCAAATTTTGTGTTTTAGCATAGGTAATGAAAAAATTTTCTAGTAGCCACATTGAAAAGTAAAAAGAAATGAGAGAAATGAATTATAAACCTCTCAGTTTGGACTCACATGTGTCAAGTACTGAGGGCTGCGTGTCTCCAGGAGCAGTGGCAATGGCCTGCTTAGGTCCTGGAGGTCTCGCTCTCGACCATTTGGCCGTCAGCCCCAAACACTCTTCCAAACCCCCAGCCAGGACCTTCTAACAGGGCACAGGGAGAGACCGGGCAATCGCACAGTGCAGAGCAGTGCTTTGAACCTGACCTTGGGGAATGGTATGACTTGCCCTTTTCTAGGACGGACACCTAAACGGTGCCTAGGGACTAGGGGTCTGGGGGGACATGATGAGTTTGTCTTATCCCAAGGAACGGGGAAAGGAAGGTCAAGACCAACAGTCAAGGACAACCTTGAAGCCCTTTGGGCTATAGGGTAGCTGGGAGATAGCAAGGGCGGATTCTTAGAATCTGGGGGTGAAGGTAGAGACTTAGTCACCAGACTCCCCACCCAGCCCAACCCACGTGCAGGGATGGGTTGAGGAGCCTGCCTCCTCAGGGCTGTGGCTGTTTTCACATACACCAAGGTCACTACTGGGGACAGGAGTACCTCGGAGTCCTGGCTGAAAGGGCTCAGCGACCTCAAACCCTTGCAGAGAGATGGTTCAAGCAGCCTTGAGTTTATGCCACTTAGATGGGCAGAGATACCCAGCTGGAGATTCAGGTCCCTAAGCACAACCCAGATGGGTGGTCAGATGGATGTGCAGGCAGACACTGGAGTCAGAGCAAGCTCGGTGCCAAGACACACCCCTGAAGGTGAGAACCAGGAGCTGGACCAGGGGGGAAAGAGACCCCAAAAACGTGGCTTAAGAGGAGGAACTAGCCACAAAAGAACACATACCCTGGCCATTTCAAATCCAACATCCTGCAGTTCAAACCCTGTTCTGTCCTCCCCAAAATGGGGACGAGGCTGCTAGGCTGCTGGCTAATTGTCCCTACTCACCCACCTTGTGACCTGGGGTGCCTGTGCCATCTTTGCCTCTGGCATCAGGGTCAGGTCTGGCGGGAAACCATCCCAAAGCAGGCACTCACCCCCACACCCCCCACGGCAACTCCACAGGACGGGTGCTGGTGTTCCATTTTGGAGAGGTGGAGGCGGGGGCTTGAAGGGGCCCGGGCCAGTGGGTTGGCAGAGATGACCCCAAAGGCCAGGCTTTTGGCTTTCTCATTTTAAAATGGAAGCTGCTAGTAGGCAAGAAAAAGGAATGGGTAGGTTCTTTCTGGAACTCGGATCTCTGGGTGTGTTCAAAGCATAAACAGGCCCCCTTGTGCCAGACTGAGATGATTTCGGGACAAAGGTCCCGTGGCTGTTATGCATTCATTCACTAAGTCAGAGATACTGATTGGGCCCCTCCCTAGCGGGCGCTAGGCACAGTCCTGGGGATATAAACACCAAGAAGCCACACGTGTTGCCCTCGGGACTTGTCATGCATTGATGGAGACCATAGACAGAGGATTCAAACCCTGTGAGTTCAGAGCAGTAAAAGATGTAAGTTCAGGGAGCAGGAGGAGGTGCGTGGCCTTGAGAGCAGCCCGCTGGAGGAGAGGCTGAAGGAGACCAGGTGTGAAGTTGCAAAGGCCGAGCCAACAGGGTGTGCTAGTGTGGTGGGGTGGACATGAGAGGGGAGGTGGGAGGAGCAGGCTGCCAGACAGTGAAGGGCTGTGGACCACGTGATTATCCAAGGAGAGCAACCCCTGATGGAGCACATACTGAGCATCAGGTGTGGCCACAGCTGCACTTGCCTAACGAGGGAGGGAGATCCATGGCTAGTCGCTCCATGGATGGGGCAACAATCGCTGTGAAATATTTATTAATTCAAATACCAACAACCAACGTTTTCCGAGTGCTTGATGCCAGGCACTGAGCTTAACAGACATCCCCAAATAATCCCACCGGCCCCGCAAGGCAGCGCTATCGCCCGCAACTTACACAAGAGGAAGCAGAGGCTTTAGAGAGGTTAGGGGGCGGCCTGGCGAGTACAGCTGAGCTGGCTCAGGCCTGCCCAGCCGTCACGGTGCTGGGCGCTGAGCTCAAGGGTTCAGGTCCCCCCTGTGATTGCAAGGCTGTGAGCAGGGGTGCAGATGGGGAAAGCCACTGACAAAGGTGGGCAGAGCTGGAAGTACACCTCCCTCTCCTCCACCAGAACTACAGGCACCCCCACCCTCTGCCCTGTGTCATTCCTGACCCAGGCTGGTCTTGCCAGTGAGATGTCACCTGCCACCCACTCTTTACATGGCACTATTCCGAGTGACACCTTTTTCACTTATGAGAACTAACGAAGATACCTTAACGAAGCCCCCACTGAGAGGCCTTTCAGGAAAATAATTTACGATGTTTAGTAACATTTTTTGGCAACGATAGGGTGGGTCACCTTCAAGCCCGCCACACCAGGTTTCACGGGAATCTCCTACCGGAGGGATGTAACGGCGCAGACAGGCTGTGCGCGGGGCTAGCGGCGGTGGCCGCACAGAGCTCGCATTCAAATGCCTGGGCACAAAGGAGCTCAGGTCGGCCTCGCATACAGGCACGAGGACTTCCGTTATTTGTAAAGTTCTAGAGGACAGGTGTCACTGTAATACAAGGTCTCCCTTTTCACAGATAGAAAGATCAAGGCTCAGAGAAGTTCTGTGATTTGCTTGTTGACCTGAAACCCCAAGAGGCCTGGTGACGGTGTTCCCAGGACTGGCGGGCTGGATGGGGGTGGTTCTGTTCCCGTCTCCTGGCCCGGCACAGAAACGCAGGTGTCACACACCACCACCTGGGGGAATCTGATTCTGTGCCCACCTAGAGAGCAGGAAGCCAGGGCTGCACGGGGGGGAGGGTGAGAGGCATGTGCTAGGTCCTCCCCCGCCATGCCCCCCCGCAGGCCCTCCCACACCCAGCAGCAAAACCAAAAGGGTAATAGGAGGAGCTTCACATGATGCAACTTCATGTGTGTGTGGGGGGTGGGGGCGTGGCAGGTTACTTGTGCTAGTGCCAAAGTCCAAAAAAAAAAGGAATGGCAAACCAATGCACTCAGCACAAAGTTCAAAGTGAACTGCCTGGGACCGGAGGTCAAGGGTTCCAACTCCCTGGTGTCTAATCCCTGGCAGGGGTGCTCTGGCCCCTGCCCCACCCTTGTGAATGCCAGCTTGGCAGCGGCAGAAAGTGGGAGCTTGGTGGCCCTGGCATTCCTGGCACCCCAGTCTGGCTGGACAGGGCTCCTAGTGACCTCACTTCCTTTTCTTCCACTGCGTCACTGGCTCCTCTGGCTCTGCCTTCTACCTTTAGGCTGAACTGTGCCCTTTCTCTGTCCAGGGGAAGCCCCTGCTGACACCACAGACACCTGTGCCACATGCTGCCACCAGGTGGAGAGCTGGTGCAAGCCATATGGGCCCTGAGGAGCTGCTCCCCATTGCCTGCACCCTGAAACCTCCCGCTTCACTCTCTGGGGACACTGGGATCGTTTTGGGAAACACCAAACACGGGTAAAAAGCAACCAGGCTTCTTGCTGTCCTGGGACTGGAGTGAGGCAGTTGATGCCTGGGGAGAATCACCTACCCGCAGGGGGCTTCGCTGGCCCCTGCATGGCAGAGGGCCATTAGACCACTTCCTCCCCCCAGCCATCTTTCTCCTCCTCCAGGATCCCGCCCGCGCCCAGATACCAGCTAGCGCTTACTCCTCACATTCCTGAGAATCATAAATCCTCCTGGGAGGCAGAGCTGCTGCAGCCACCCCTAAGCGCCTCTGCACCATCTACCCGCACCCCACCCCCACATCGCCCTGAGATGGTGGGGCTTCCTCTCTTTTTCTTAAAAGTCACACCGGACTTCAGGAGGAGGATGACGTCCAGCCGGCTGAAGTTAATGATAACACACACCAGCGAGCTGGAGGAGACGTGCAGACAGAGCCCTGTCTGTGAGCCCTCCCCTCCCAGCGCAGAAAGGGGGTTGTTATTCCTCCAGCTCTTTGAAGTCGGGGCCGAGCTCGCTTCACCCCAACTTCAGTTACCACCCACAGGGGCCCTGGAGGAAGCTGGCACCTCTGGGGAGGCTGGGAGTGGGGAGAAGCCGGCCGCGGGGTGAGCTGAATTAGAGGTTTCCCAAAACGCCGGCGTAGACACACCACCAACAGAGCCGAGGAAATGGGGCTGAGCTCTTTTGAGCTGCCGTCCCTCACTCCCACTTCCACAGGCCGAGGGACAAGAGGTGCGTGTGGCAAAAAACCTCAGAGTCCCAGCCCAGTGTGGAGAGGGGGTGAAGGTCGTGGGAAGCAGCCCCAAGCCTGCAACTACCAGTGCGCCCAGTAGGCGGGCGGAAGCAGTTTCCCCCTCGAGGATCGAGTTTCAGAAAGACAAGGCGGGCGCGGGGCTTGGCGTGCGGGCCGCCTGGGTCATTCCCCGATGTCCCTCTACTGCTGTGCCAAACTCGCCGCCCGGCCCGGGCCCCTACTTACGCGCTCAGGATGGCTCTTCTCGGACTCACGGGGTTCCGGCACGGCTGCCTGAGCCTCATTTTCGCTGCCAGCCCCTTGCTCCTCGGCGGTGGCCGGCGGCTCGGCCTGCCCGGGCCCTTCCTGGGGGCGGATCAGCTCCTCTCGGATCTGGACGCCCAGCTTCTGCAGCCGCTCGTCTGTCTCGGGGTCGACCACCAGCAGACGTACGGCATTGAGCGAGGCGCGGATGCGGCTCACCACCTGCTGGTGGGTCTCCTTCTCCACGTTCTCGCCGTTCACCTCCACCAACCGGTCTCCCGCCAGCAGCCCCGCCCTCTCAGCCGGCGAGCCGGGCTCCACCAGCCGGATGAACTGGCCCACCTTGCCCTTCTCCCCGTGCAGGTGGAAGCCGTAGCCGTTCGGACCCTTCTCCAGGCAGCAGAGCCGGGGCAGGGGAGCCCCGGCCGCCGCGTCCGCGCTCATCTCGCCCTGCGACGCCTCAGCGGCGCGACGCGGGGTGCTGTCCCGGGCCGGAGACGGGACGACCCAGCCCTTTTGTCAGCCCTGCAGAGCGGGAAGCTGGAGGGAGCGCCGCTAGAAACCTCTGCGCCGGCGGAACTAGCAGGTGGTCCGCGAGGGGGAAGCCGCGAACTGCGAGGAGCTCAAGTACGAACTCACCGACCAATCCCCGCCCCGCGCGGCGTCTGAGCGTTCCAGAACCCGCCCCGACCCTCCTTTTTTCAGGAGGCGGGGCCGCGCCGAGGGTGTGGACCACCCCGGGCCAATCAGAGGACACAGGCAGGGGGCGCTCTGCCCGGGTGAACGACCCCGGCCAATGAGGACACGCAGGGGCGGGGCTCTGCGCTGGGCGCCGCGCCCCGCGGCGGGAGAAGAAAGAGGGCTCAGGAAGTGGAAGTGTTTGTTACTAAGTGGCCGGAGTTGAGGCGAGGGGCGGGGCGAGTTCCCAGGCCAGGGCAGAAGGGCCCTCAGGCTCGGTTCTGATATCCCCACCTGTGGCAGGGATCGAGGCGAGCCAATCCATGGGTAAAGGACCCTAAAGTGTGAACAGTCTTTGGCCAAAACCTTCTGTGCAGCTTCAATGCGGGGGTAGGGGAGCGGGGCGGGGGAGTGACCGTTGCCGGGGAAACCAATCGCGGCTCCGGGGCTGCGAGGTTCCGGCGGTCTTACGAGAAAAGACTGAGGTCCACCTTGGACCCAACAGAGTTGTTGGAATGACGAGTCACTTTGTGGAGTCATTTTGTGCTGTCCCAGGACGTGCTCATAGGGGTGCGTGCTCTAATCCTCACTGGGACAATGTGAGGACTCAGCGGAGAGACCTCACGAGGCTGCCCACTGAAGACAGGCCACCTAGGACAATGGCATGAGTATTGGCATCAGCGTTTGATCAGGGAGTTGGGGACAGGCAAAACAGAGCCAGGTAACCAATCTCTGGGTGCAGTCTACAGGGAAGGGAGTCCTGGCCTCCCTCAATAGAGAAAGAAAAAAATGATTAGGACAGTAATATAAGCCTTCTTTCAGCTCCTAACAGATGAAAGGCTGGTCACAGGGACTGGGCGGTCTGTTAAGGGTGAGGTGACTAGTTGGGGACATTGAAGGGTGAGGATCAAATGATTTTGGCAGTTAATGACATTCCCTCCAAAGAGCACTAACACCCCTTTCAACACAATCCCCGCCCCCCCGCCACGTACATCTCAAAGAAGCAGTGGACAGGATGTGCTTTCCAAAATACTGCAATTTAATTCTGAAAAACACACATGGGAGAGGCCCAGAGCAGCCTGGATCCCCTGTGACCTTCCTGGGGCAAGGTCAGGCTCCTCCCTGCTCCTCCTGGGAGAGGCCTCGCAGAGCTTCCTTATCGGGGCCCAAGTTGGAGCTGCTGACACTGCTCAGACAGCAAGATTTCTGCCTTGAAAGCAAAAGCAGTAGCTTCAGAAATGTGCAGTGCGCACCTCTTTCCCAGTGCGTGCCTCCCTGCCCCTGGCCTGGAGAACTGGCATAAAGGTGACTGTGGGTCGTGACATGCATGTATCCAGGCCCCTTCCAGTTGCTGGGGGTAAAGGCTTTGGGAGACACGTGACCTTGGCCCCACATAAAACTCCTTGCTGCTCCTTTCCCCACCCCAGTCTAACCCACAGGACCTTGGTTAACCGGAAATGGACGACCTCTCATTCCCTAACCTGTCCCAGCAGGAGGGGAGGTAAAACCATTTGGGCCCTGGAGTCTGTTTGAGAAGAAAGGGCAGGGGAGGGGCAGCACTTGGGTTTAGGGAGATACACGTTGGGTGAGGTTTGCTCAGGTTTGCTCCCCACCTGCTCCAGGAGTTAGGGGTTTCTCTTTATCTCATTCTTTACTCAGGAGAAAGAAGCGCTGCAGCTCGTTTAAAGAAGTAGCTGTGGACTGCATACCTGCCAAAGGGTTGGGACAGGAGCATAACCTTCCCCTCACTGTGACCCTAGGTGTCCGGGGGCATAGACAGAAAGGAAGATAACCCCAGGGATTCAGGGAGGTTCAGAAAATAGGAACCAAATATTTCTAGGTGCCCCATTGTGCTTATGGACTGGAGGAAAATGGGTACACCTCCTGGAGCAGGGCTAGTAAGGCCAGGAGTAGTCAAACAGACCCAATCCCTGCTATTCCTCTCTCCCCCTCCCAGGGAGCTGGGCCCCTGCCCAGCCTCCACAGTTCTTATCTTCCCTGATAAGAGATAAGCTTCGGTCTAGATCCTAGCACAGGGGCCCGTTTTATTGGAACCGGTTGTTCCCTGGGGAGCTGGAGGAAATGAAGGCGGGGGTTGGGCGGTGTGCCGGGAGGGGGGGGGGTCTGCTCAGCCTCTCTCCAGCTGAAGGGGAAGTGGGAACAGAGTCACTGCCTGTCCTCATGCCCCAGAAGTACAGGTTCTCTGGTAGTGAACTGAGCAATACTGCCCTCAGCGTGGGTAGGAGGGAGGCCCGACCCCTGAGTCTTCGTATATACTAGAAGGCAAAGGGCCACCAGGTCCCTACCTTGGTTTTCTGGTGCTGTTCTTTCATGTGTTATATTGCATATTACTAAAATGAAATATAAATATTTTACCCTCCCTGGGGATACAGGGAAGCTACAGGAACAAGGGTAGGGGTGGAGTATAGCCCCCGATTGGGAAGGGGCTGTGCCCTGGGTCCCCCAACTCTGTCCCCATTGGCTCAGTCTCTCAGAATCAGCCAGGTCTGGGGGAGAAGGCTGCATCCTCCAGGGCCTTTGGAGCCTTCTCTCGGCCCCTTGGGATTCACAAGAAGGAGCAACAGCTGGGCCGCTTTTTCTGGGACTCCACATAGTCTCGGATCTGGAAGCTGGGCTCGCCAGCCTGCTGCTGGGCTCTGTATTTCAGCTCCCTTGAAGAGGAAGAAGCAATGGGCTGGGGAGGGAGCAAGGTGCAGAGCATCCTCCCCTCTCCCATGGCCTGGGGCAAATGGGCCTCAGAACACAGAACTCAGTTGAGCTCAGGGGCTGGGCCAGAGGCCAGGCCCTACTGCATTCCCAGATGGTGCCACCCTGCCTTGCACGTTTCCCTTCCCTGATCAGCTCTCACTTGGCAATGGCCAGGAAGGCTAACTCCACATTCATGCCCGTCTTGGCACTGGTCTCCATGAAGGGAACTCCGTACTCCTGCCAGGGAGAGTGTCCTCAGGGCCAGCCGCTGGTTGCCCCCACCCGTCACCCTGCCCACAGACGGTAGCTTACCCTGGCCAGCATCTCTCCGTCCTCCGAACGTATCACCCTTCCACTGCTCACGTCTGCCTGTCAAGCCCAGGTGGGTCAATCTGGGGAAAGAAGCCTTGACCCCAGCTGGCCCCTCTCCCGCCGGGGCCGGCCCATCTTTTGCCCCAGGAGCGGGCGCTGCCTGCCCTCTGCTGGTGGCTGGTGGCACTTCGGGTGGTATGATTGGCATGGGGCCAGGGTTTCCACCTGATTCAGGCTGAGTTCCCCAGCTGCCAGCCCTGGGACCTCACTCCCACCTGGGAAGGTGCGAAACTCTCCTTGGCAATGGTGTGGTGATCCAGCCTCAGAGGAGTGACAGTAGCTGGGGCTAACCCTTTCGGATCTTAGCTCTGCGTTTGTGACCCCAGTCACTACAATCTAATAGGGGTTGAACAGCCGGGCAACCTTGGATCTCAGGAGTAGCAGCCTGAGCTTTCCCTGCAGGGGGCCATTTCCAAAGCTTCCCAAAGGCAGATGAGATGGGCTGAGGCCACCAGGTGGGTGTGACCCCTGAACTGGAGACTGGAAAGAGTCCTTTGCTGGAAGGATGTCCAGCTAACACTCTCGGGCAGAGATGAGGCTGGGCCGAGGTAAGGCTGTGCGGGGAGAGGAGAGGAGGTTTGAGGCGGGCTGACCCTGCCATGGAGCAACTCACCTTGTTACCTAGCAACATGATCACCACATCCCTCTGGGCGTACTCGTGAATCTCAGTGAGCCAGGCCTGCGGGAGTGGGGAGTCGAGCGAGGCTTAGGCTGAGCACCTTTCTCCCCTCCTTTTTGCCCTTCCTTCTTCTGCCCTGTTTGATTATCCTGGGCTGCTCGCTGCCCTCCAAACACGCCCAGTGCATTCTCGCATCTGCATCCTTGTTCTGGCTTCTCTGGTCCCAAGAGGCCCCCAACCCCGTGGAGCACAGAGATGGTGGTGGCTCTGTCTTGGAAGTCAGCTGGCAGTCACCAGCAGTTTCTTTCTGAGGATTCTAAGACCACATCAGGGCTCTGGGATCAAAACTGCTGTGATTGAGCCCTGGCTGGCGTGGCTCAGTGGGTTGAGTGCCAGCCTGCAAACTGAAAGGTCGCCGGTTCGATTCCCAGTCAGGGCACCTGCTGGATTGCGGGACGTATCCCTAGTGTGGTGCATGCGAGAGACAACCAATCAATATATCTCTCACACACCAATGTGTCTCTCCCTCTCTTCCTCCCTCCCCCTCTCTAAAAATCAATGAATGGAATCTTAAATAAAAGTACTGCAATTGATTAGTGATGTCTGCCGTGAGCATGGAGTTGGAGGTTGCAGTATGAGTGCCATGGATTTCCACACTCTTTATTTATTTATTATTTAAAAAAAAAGCTTTTATTTATTTATTTTCAGAGAGGGGAAAGGAGGGAGAAAGAGAGGGAGAGAAACATTAATGTGTGGTTACCTCTTGTGCGCCCCACACTGGGGATCTGGCCCGCAACCAGGGCATGTGCCCTGACTGGGAATCAAACCAGCAACCCTTTGGTTCACAGGCAGGTGCTCAATCCCCTGAGCCACACCAGCCAGGGCCCCAGCCTCTTTATAAGCTGCTTTATATCTATATGTCTTGTTCCTCCAGTTTGCTTGTCAACCCCCTGAGGTCAGGGAGCATGTGGAACCTTTCAGTGCTACCCCCAGAGTCAGTATTTGTATTTGTCGAATCGTTATCTCTTTCCTTCAATAGCTCGTTCGTGAGGACAGAGCCCCTGTTTGCCTGCGTCACTTTCTGGCGGCTTGGGCTGGATGTATGGGCGGACTTTCCTGCTTGGATTCTCCCCTTGGTCTCTGTGGCTAATTGACCAGGGTGGAGCTGGTATTTTCTGAACTTTTGTCATTGAACGCACACATGACTCACCGTCAGGGCTAAGCAGGTGGCAGAGGCACACAACAGCCTGCCTGGCTTCCATGTGCCCATCAAATTGCCCAGTGGCGGTTTATTCCTCTGAGTCACAGCTCAGGTGTGTTTCGAAGTCAGCAGTGCCCTGTGCTCCACTCCCTTCCCACAAAGCAGGAGGCGGTGGGGCTTTGCAGGCCCCGCCGGGACTGCTATGGGCGGTGGATGGAGGGACCTACCCGGATGTTGTCGAAGGAAGACTTGTTGGTGATGTCATACAGCAGAAGCAAGGCTGCAGGGCAGAGAGAGATCACGTGGGGGACTTGGGGCAGAAGGGTGGATGTCCCAAGTGGGCTGGGGAAGGAGCTGGAGTGCACGAGGGACTGACCTTGGGCATCTCGATAATAAGCGTGGGTGACACTGCGGAACCGCTCCTGCCCCGCGGTGTCCCAGATCTGGGAAGGGATAGACAAACGGTCAGAAGGAGGCAGGGGCAGGAACTGTGGTGGGCAGAGGAAACCCAGGTTGTGATTCAACAGATGGGTGGGAAGCTGGGATCTTTCCTTCCCCAGGTTCTCAGGGGCTTCTGAACACCTGACAATGTCGTGCCTGGTGACAGTTGTCAAGTTCTCAAACTTATTCAGTGCTGTCACCTCCTCCCCAGCCCAGGGCTTGGGGGAGTCCAGTCTCCTAGAGAAGATGAGACCCGGGACATAGGGAAGGAGAGGGAGCAGGACAGTCTGTCTGCAGGCACTTTGAGCTGCCTGTGCCGGAAGAGAGGGTGCCTGGGAACTGCTTTGTCTGCAGACATCAAACAGACAGAAGCTTGCTGTTCCTTCTCGTGCGCCCACAGGAAGTTAGCCCAGGCTGAGGGCAGGGCCACAGACCTCCTGCTGGTTGGGGTGAAGAGAAAGGGCAGGCCCCTCCACCCGCCACCGCCGCAGTGCCTCGGGTCTCACCTGCAGCTTCACCCTCACACCATCCACGGTCACCACCTTGTTCTGCAAGAGAAAGGGGCAGAGGGAGGGGTGGTCGGAGGACGGGGGAGGCTTACCCCCTGTGCTCTGCTGACATCCTACTGAGGAGCAAACATCCTGTCCTGGTCCTTCCCCAGGGCTAGAGGGGGTGTGGTGAGTCTGAGAGATGTCTTCAGGCATATCACCCCAACAGGGCAGTGGGACCCTGTCCCCAGATACCTCTACTGAGGAGCCCTCTCTTCCGGGAACTCCATCTGCGCATCTTACAATGTGCCAGGGTAAGGTCTGGCTCTCCCCAGGGCTCAGCAGGGGGCACAGGGCTGGGAACTGGGGACCCTGCCCATTCCCCCCACTTCCGCCTGCCTCTCCAGGAGCTCAGCCCCGTCCTGCAGCCAAGTTCTTAGAGATGAGATGTGCACGAGCGTCCTGGGGACCTTCTCTAGAGCCCATTCATTCTCCTAAGTGGAGGGTTGTTCCCCTCCCTCTGGAAGGAGGCCCCCCACGTCTGATCGATGTCCCTGCCAGGGTTAGACCTTACTCTCCCGGACCCTTTGGGTGTGCAGGGCTCAGGGTGCTCACTCAGCATCCTGATGCAGATTTGGCAAGGAGGGATCTGCAAGGTGAGAGGAGGGACCCTGGCCAGCCCAGCCCAGCTCTTCAACCTCAGCAGTGCGGTGCTTCCTGGCACACCAGGGAAGAGCGGTGGACTTCTGAGGCCACGCCCAGGGGCCCAGGCGAGAGGGCGCTGAGCAATGGGGCTGAGAGCCGGGAAGCTCAGCTCACACCGTAGATGTTTCTGCCTGGCTGGGGCAGAACTTTAAGACTCAGTCTCACTTTTTTCATATCCTGTAGTGGGGCGAGGAGCCCATCAAGCCCAGACTCCTCAAACCTCACCACCCTTGTGCCTTCTGGGCAGTGAGCCACTGTTGTCCTGCAGAGTCAGCGTCAGCAAGGAGAGGGCAGCGCCCCTGTGCCAGAGCTGTACCCCTGGCTCACTGCTGGGAGGCAGAGCCTACAGCCACCTCACCCTGAAGTCTATGCCGACGGTGGCTATGAAGGTCCCGGACAGGAAGGCCCCGTCTTTGAATTGGATCAGGAAACAGGTTTTCCCGACGCCCGAGTCTCCCAGAAGCATCACCTAGGAGATGGGGCAGAGGCAGTTAATGGGGACTTGGATGCATTTCTGGCCTTCCACAGAGAGAAGCCCTGGAAAGACGGGCAGAGGGCGAGGGGAAAATGCGGAGAGAGCCAGGGGGTCACCCGCTTCTGGAAAGCCTGCTGCTGCCTTCCCTCTGCCTCTTCCCATCCACACTCCGGCCTTGCAGGCTCTCCCTTGGACCTTCCTGTCCTCACCCGATTTCCTGGAGGCTTGAGTTGAGACCTTGGCGCCAGTGGGTCTCCAGATGTGTTCAGCGGCCCTAGAGAACCACCTCACTTGCCTCGGACACCTCAGTCCCTGCCACGGCACGCCTAGATCCCTTCCCACTGCACGTGCTTCAGCCATGCCTGAGTGCACACGTGGGCAGGGCTATGCTGCCCGGGAAGGGAGGTGTTAATGCTTGGGACTTGGGACGGGATTCTCACCCAAGGAACTGATGGGGGTGGTATGTCTCCAAGTGACTATTGTTTGTGTTCTTTTTTGGGTTACGACATTTATTTAGAAGTTTCTGATGACGTTTTATGTTATAGTAAGGTTGCACAGCCTAGGGGAGGTTCAAATTTATACTGAGCTGGGGAGACATTTACTCTGAAGTTCTTTCAGCAGAAATCTCCCAGGTGGGACAAATGGCCGCAAATTGGCATTGCTGGGTCACTGTGGGGCAGAGAGTGTGGGGTGGTGGGGTGTGTCTCACTCCTTCTTTGCTTGGCCAGTCTCTCTGCTCACCTTCTCTGGGGAACATGGCATGGTGGGGGTGGGGGGAGGGAGCCCTCTGTCCAGGTATTCTTCAGTACTGGAGAACAGAGGTCTAGACCTAATGCTGGAACTTTCCCAGCAGGCCAGCTAGACACTTAGTGGGTTGAGAGCAGGGACAAGGTTCGAGCTATTTTTGAGGCTCTGACCTTGACAAAGCCTTCCTGCTGTACACATGGGGTATTGGGCTCAGCTACCTTTGGTGGAGAGGAATGAGGGCTGAGCAAAAGGTGTGTGAAGGCCGGGCTCCTGGCTTGTCAACAGCTTACTGGGGACCTTGGAAAGATTCCTTAACCTTCTGCGGCATGGTTTCCACAGTAGCTAAAAGGAAGGAGGGATAATTTCTTTGAGGCCTCTCTAGAGTCTGTTAATGGTTAGGACCAATAACGTCAGCAGGAACCATAAGACTTCATAAGAGTGGCCCAGGGTTGTACTACTTGCCCATGGCCCCATCCCTTCTAATGCAGCCCAAGAGCCCCCACCAGGCTCTTCCCAGACTGCCCTGGGTCGGACTCCTGGGGCAGGCCGAGGGCGCACAGGCTGGCGGAGGCCAGGGGCCCGTTCTCCACAGATGCCGTGGGGGGCCCTTTGTAGCCTGCGCTGCCCCCTGGCTCCTGGGTCCCAGCCCCCGGGAAGGAGGGTGAGCTCCTGTGTACAGTACAGGCCACAGCTGCTTTGAGCAAACGATGTCAGCCGCCCACCAAGCCAGGCAGATCCACTGAACAGAAACAGCTGCCCAGCCTCGCCACCTCCTAGGCAAACAGCTCAGCTGCCTTGTCTGGCAAGGAGGTCAGGCTGTCCCCACCAGCCTGGGGGCTGGCCCTGAGCAGCCTCCCTCCCACTGAAGGCGCAGGGGCCCATTTCCTGCCGAGAGCCCACACAGGGCTCCTATCTCAACGGCTCTGGGCCTTCTGGGCGGTGACTTGCAGAGCGGTTTCCCCTGAAACAAGGGGGATGGAGGCCTGGGCTCCCAGCTAGACTGAGCCCCCGTGTGTGGGGAGGAAACCAAGGCCCAGAAAGAGGCAGGTCTCTTTCAAGGTCATGCTGCACGGGACAGGACAGCCTCCTCACACAACTAGCTGCGAGCCTGGATAAAGTGTGGAAGCTCAGGCTTCCCTCAGCACCTCTTTCAGAGTTCCTGATATCCGCTGGCTCCAATGTCACAGAAGGAGGGGACAGACCAGTGTCCACTACCACCCTCACCTCCTTCTGTACAGGGTCACCCTGTAGAGGGACTGAGCCCCAGAGAGGGGGACCTGTGACTAACTACTGAGATCTTTCTCGGGTTCTAAAAATTCCCAGGTGGGCCTCCGTTCTGGTTAGCAAAGCCCTCCTGGAAGGGGTGAGGCAGGAGTGGAAAGGGAAGAGGAGGGGCTTGTGGTTAGCCGGGGACCTAAAGAGTTTCGGGCCTAAGGAAGAAACTGGAAGATGTCAAGTCTCAGCTGAGAGTTTAGCTGGGAAAAGCGCATTAATCTCAAGTTGCTCCACCGCCAGGGGGCGTCCTTTCTGGGTGTCCAGGCGTTCAGGAATCCCTATTTCCTAGCCCCTCGGGTCCTTGCGTCCAGGTGAGTTAACCCTTATCTAGAAGCATGGGTGTCCCCCCGGGGATTCCATTAGCCAGAGTGTGGCAGAAGAAAGTTGGGTTGGGGAGTCACTTCTGATAGCTTCCTTTCCCAGCCCCAGCAGAGCCAGCCCAGATCCCAAGAGGCTGGGATGGGCCTAGGGGCTGTGTCTCGACCTTCCTTTTCTACTCTGGGACACTTGACTGCCTGGGGGAAGAGCTGAGTCCAACGCAGAGCCAGAAAGGCGCTTGGTCCCGGGAGCCCCGGGGTCTCAGGCCAAAGGGCGCAAGGATGGATGGCCCTCAGAGCCCACACAGGAGTACCCAGAGCCGAACACAGTGCCCACCCACCTTGTGCGTGAGATCGTAGCTCGGACTGCAGGGCAGGGAGAGCTCGGGGACCTCGCCATCCTGGGTGGCAGCAGCGGCACCAGGCTTGCCTGTCATGTCTCTGGACGAGGTGAGCTGGGGCCGGTGGCGCGAGAGGGAAAGCGCAGCAACAGCTCCGCCTTAGCTCCACCCACTCCTTCCATCCTCCACCGCCCGGGCCAGACCCGGACAGGCTCCTCCCTCTGTTCTGCCACCCCAGACACCGGCGGGAACCGGCTGTCCTGTCAGGGCAAGCAGGACCGCAGGGTCCGCGCCCGCTGGGTTGGCGGGCCCCCTTAGCAACAATGATCCGGCTTCCTGCTCTGAGGGCGTGGGCCAAATGCATCCTTAGGTTAAGCTCCCAGAGGTAGCGGGCCCTGGAGACCCCGCCGCTGCAGAAGGTCTGGCATCTTTGGGACCCGCGCGCCAACGCCAGGGTTTCCGCTGTCGCTGCGCAGCGAGCCCAGCAGGCGGAGCCCGAGCCCAGCCAGCTGGAGGTCAACAGGTGGCCCCGGGGGGTGGGGTCCCCGAGAGGCTGGGACGCCCTGCCCACCGCAGCGCTGCGTTTGAGAGCAGGTGTACATTCTGAGGAAAGCGCCAAGGCAGTATCGCTTTTATTAATGCAGCCCAGCCCGAGCGCATGTAAATATAATTTTATTTACCCACCAATATTCATCTTGCAGCACATGGCCCCCTGCTGGCTGGTGCTCCAACTTTGACCCTCCAGTGTAGGTCACCTCTCATTTCTCCCAAGGCAGGGGCGGCCTTATCCCACGTGTGACCCTCTGCCTTTGGCAACTAGTAAGCCTTAAACACTTGATACCAAATGAATTCATGAGGTTGTGAATCCTTTCGAACAGTCTCCAGGATACCCCAGGAACCCTGCCAGGGGCTCCTGGTGACAGAGGGTAGGAGCGAGTCCTGGGTTGCCCAGAGCAGAGGTCGGGGGCTCTGTGGCCTGGGCCAACCGTTCAGTTACGTCTGTCCCAACACTCTTTACAAGCCCTTTCAACTAACCAAGCCTAGGACACAGCGCAGGGTGGGCGCATTATAAAGGAACTGTTTGAGGGGTGTCAAGGGGGGAGGGCCACCTGCACCTCTACTTAGGTGTTGGGGTGAGGGGCAAGAGGTGGGCGTGGCTTACTGGTAGGCCTTTGGGGACCATGTGTGTACACCTTTCTCCAGCCCCGTGATTTCTGGCATCAGCTGGAGTTATTTTCTGGAGGTGGGCCCGCCAGAACCCCATCAGTGCATGGGGTGAGACTCCGACAGGGAGCAGTATATGGGAGCGAAGAAGCAGCGTAGATGACGGATTCAGACGTTATTTGGAAGGCAGTTGTGAGCATGAAGGTATTGTTGGGTGGGGCGTGAGCAGAGAGCACCTTTCGGAGGATGAATTTGCAGTGGTATTTGGGCAAGACTGGAGAGTGTGGGGAATACCGAGGCAAGAAGTAGCAAGGAGGACCTGAACAGGGCTGGCTAGAAAGACCACTGCATGGACTGCATCAATGTCAGTACCCCAATAAACCCACCTCCAGGGCCTGCCAACCAGCTTGATGGAGCTGGAACAGAGGATTTTGGGAAGACCTTGATTTGAGAGGCGTCTACACAGGACCTGGGCAGGTGCCACTTCCAGAAAGCCACCTGCCTGGCGGTTTCTGGGCTGAGGGTTGCTCCAGAGGCCCTGGGGTCTGGCTTGAGGGCCCCCCGTAGTCACCCCACTTACCCTTTCTCCTTTGGAGCAGAAGTCCCAGGCCTCCGTCCTTCTCCTGCTGCCCAGGCTGCTCTCAGCCTTATGAGCTGGGCCCGCAGAAGTTTCAGAGGCTCCTGTGCCTCAGTGACCTTCCTGAGGGAATTCAGGCCACAGCCAGTGCCAGCCACAGGCCAGCCATGGGCCACTTGCAAATAGCTGGCTATAAGCAGTACTTGAAATCTCCGCGTGAATGACAGATGGATAAGCAAGTGTCTTGGAGCCTGGCTCTCCGGGGACCCCCAGATAACTGATATTTGAAGGAGACCCCAATGTCCTCCAGCCCCTTTGCTCAGCATACCACAAGAGACTTTCGCTGCAGTGCAAAGAGCCGGCTGCTCTGAGCAGAGGGTTGGAAAGAGACCTTTCTCCGGGAAGGAAATGGATGGAGGACCCTCAGTGCAGACAGAGGAGTGGTTGTGGAGGAGACAGACATTTCCTCAGCAATGGCTATGAACCCCTTTGTAGATGGGCAGCTGTGTGTAGCAGGCCCAGGGTTGGCCACATGTCCTCAGTGTGGCTCCTACCATGAGCTGTTCCTGCTGCATCCAGCCACCAGCAAATGGGGTCCGCTGGGTTTGTGTCCCAGCTGAGGAGCAGGGTATGTGTCCGTTTGTGCTCCCAGGTCATTCACTGGACCCAGGTGTCCCTGGGCTCAGGCCTGGGTCAGACCCTCAGCCTCTCCCCCAGTGTAAGCTGCCCAAGGCTTTGTCCTGAGTGAATCAAAGCTTCCCGGAGCTAGCCAGCACCAAGGAAACAGTGAGGCTCCAGAAGGTCCAGCCCGAGGGGAGAGGGAGAGCCCGGCCTGCCCTGTCGCAGGCTGTTTCCTGCTCTCAGTTTAACCACAAATGTTCTTCCTTCCCACAGGCGGGCGAGGGGCCTCACTTTCCCTACCAGGCTAGTGGCAAAACGCGGAGGTCCCATGCTGTGCCTCTGTGCAGTGAATCCAGTCTGCGCACCCACGACCACACCCACCTCCACCCGACTCCGCCCCTGAGCCTGACAGGTGGGACAATGGGTGTGGAGTGGGCCAGGAGACTTGAATGTGACTGTGAGGGGGCAGCCTGGGCAGGGGCCCGTGGTGGGGGATGCCAGGCACCAGACATGCTGGCTCACTTCCTGGGAGGCCTCAGGGGCTGTTGGGGCAGCCTCTCCCCCTGGGACACAGCCCTGCACTCCGGAGCCCAGCTGCTCCCAGCGGTCAGGGAGCCCGGGGCACTGCTGGACTCCAGGCTCCACACTCTGGCTGGGCTCTCATTTCCTTTTCACTTTGAAACCCTGTCCATCATGGGCCCCTGACTTCCTGTCTGTGACCCATTGGGCGAGCTCCATTTCTGGGGTTCCCCTTCTCTCGTTCTACAAATGTGACCCTACTGTGTCCCAGCCCCAAGTGCAGCCTTGCAGGCCTGTGCTCGGCTTGGTCCCAGGAGCTGGCCTCTCAAATGCCGAGGCTGCCCAAGAAGTGACGTTCGCTCTTCCCCAGGATTCTGGAGATCCCAAGGAAGGGCTCTTCGACTCCTGAGACTAGTGCAGGAGAAGAGCCAAACCCTCTCCAGATGCTTCCTGGGACCAGGTTCCTGAGGGCAGCCGGCAGTCACGGGGAAAGTGGAGAGAGAGGCATGGGGCGGACGGAGGCCTTCTTCGACCACAAGGGGCTGTGGCTTTGGAATACTTCCTTAATCTGAGCTGCCCCCTCACACGCCTTCTGGGTCCAGGGAGAAACCAAGTGCTAAAAATGAAACTTTCACCTTCGACCAGCCAATGCAATCTATGATTGCACTGGTTTTAAAATTTTAAGCCATGCGGTTGCCTCCCCAGGTTCTGGAAGGTGGACTGGCATAATCCATGCCAACGCATTTTCTTGCTTTCCAGCTTTGAGCATGTGCGGCCAATAGGGAGCCCCGTAGGACCTGGGGGAGCAGGAGGAGGGCATCGTGGAGGCCTGTTGGTAGGTATGGCTGCCTTCCTTGTTCCTCCGCGACCACAATGACCAAGGTCACCGCTCCTGCCCACCAGCCTGCTCTGCACCGCCCTGTCTGCCCCTGGGTCTGTGACAGCTGCCTCCTCACACCTCTTTTAGGCTGGGGTGGGGTGGAAGCCCTTAGCTGCCCCCCAATACGGTGCCATCCCTCCTGGTTTCCCCACACCTGGCCCACACCATGGTAGATGGTGTTTTTATTAACCCCCCTCGAATGATCCAATGTGAGTGTCCACCTGTTTCCTGCCCGGACCCTGGCAGAGGCCACCCAGGGCCCCAGAGGCTGGGAGCACTTACTGTGAATCCGATGCCCACGGTGGCTGAGAAGGAGCCGGGGAGGAACTTGCCCTGGTCGAACTGAACCAGCAGAGACGTCTTCCCCACGCCGCTGTCTCCCACCAGGATGGTCTGGAAGGGGCAACAGAGAGGATGAGGGCCCGCGTGTGGGTCAGGCTTCTGTGAGCACATCGTAGCCGGGATTGTGGGGTCCTTGCACACACACACAGACACACTCACACAGACGCACACATAGTGGAACACACAAACACAGAGACACACTCATACGCACAGATGCACACACAGAGGGCACACACACACACATGCCACACTCCTCACGGCCCATTGATGTCACCGAAGAAGGCACAAGAGCACAGAGGAAGTCTCAGTTTGCCCCATGTGAACAAACGTCTGAGGGGGTGAGAACATGCCTGCCAGACTTCCAAGCACAGGGCCGTGATGGACGGGGGCCCCGTGCTGCGCTCTGCAGTCCATTGTGGGCGTGTTTGCGTCGAGGCCACGCCTCACACGGGCAATTCCAGCCAAAGGCAGAGCAAGGCAGGGGTGCCGAGTTACACCTTGTGTGTGCAAAACACACGGCTCCCCTAATTTTGCCTGGAGGACCTCCTCATGGCTTTATAGAACCTTCCAGAGACTGCATGGTGGTCTTGGACACCCACACACAACTGCCCTGGCCTCTCTCTTTACACCTGCATCGAGGTCTCCCTGCCTCTCCTGGTTTCTGCCTGGTGTTTCTCCTAATAAAATCCCTACATATTTAGTTCCCTTTCAACATCTGCTTCGTGGGAGACCCGGCCCAGTGCCATGTGTCTCTTGTGTGGGAAAGTCTAAAAAATAGTCTATAGAATAAAGAAAATCCGGACGTCTGGCTAATGTGCCTTGGGAACTGTTCGTTCTTGGCCCCGGGACGAGGCCCCGGAGAGAACATCTCAAAGAGAGCAGTGTTTGGGGAAAGGGCGGAAGGCCACATTGTCCTGGGAGAGGTGGGGACGGTTGGCATGGCCGTTCAGGTGCTGTCTCTGAAAGAAACTCAAAGGCGGCCGAGGAGAAATAGGCAGGGTGGGCAAAGGCAGGTTTACCACCGTTTGTGTGGGAAATATAAAATAATTAACCAGTAGTAACACGAGAATGAACTCACGACCATAAACCTCTTGTCCCACCCCGTGCGCGCACCCAGGGGCTGGTGCCCGGCCGTGTCTCGCGAGCAAATGAGCAGATGAACCGATGAGTGGGCAAGTGCCCGAGTTTCGAAGTGGACAGGGGACGCTCTTCAAAGGCAAATCTCCAAGGCTGTTGGAAAGGCTGAGAAGATGCTGACTCAGGGGGACTTGCAAAACCATAAAGACACAAAAATGCAAGAAGGTGAAAGCACGGAGACCCCGCCCATGGGTCCCTGACAGTGTCATCACGGGCAGACGGGGCTGTTCATGGTGTTGACACTGCGCGTCCCCACCCCCACTTCCAGGACCAAATTCTATCCAGCTTTTATTTCCTCTTGGGTCAAAGGGCTCCATTTGTTTGCTATGGCAGTGGCTTTAATAATTTACATCCCAAATCCAACTTCCTCAGGCTTGAAGAAGAGAGAATATTCCAGAATGTGTGGCGTCTGTCTATCCATGTCCTCCCTGTTTGTTCATATTCTAAATGATGTAAAAGATTCTAATTCTTCTCCTTTTATCCTTTTCCTTCCAGGGTGAAGAGTTCTCTCTCTCTTCCTCTGAAAACAGTGCCATCCTGTCTTCTTGGGACCTTTTCCGGTTCCGTGGGAACGTGGTCCAGGGTGATAGGGTTCAGCATTTCAGATCCAGCCGCGTCCTGCCTGGTGCCATGGGCAGGGCAATGCTCCCAAATAGGCCTTTGTAGAAACAGCAGCGCCGTGGAGAAGATGGTACCAGGGATCGGTGGGTGACTCTGAGAGTTTCCCTCTGGGCTCCGGGGGAGAGCTCAGAGCTGATCGGTTTACAAACACTACAGAATTATTTCCCTGTGAACCCAGGACCTCCCTTAGGCCTGGTCCCCCTCCGTTTGTGCCCCTTTATGGATGAAACAAGCTGTCCATAGGGCCAAAGGCCTCTCTATGCTAGAGATGGCGCTCTGCCCCAAGTTCCCTTTTAGCAATGCAGGCACGCATCTTAGCAGTGGCCAAGGAGGTGCTGCGCAGGGGTGCGGATGAACTTAGAGGTGAAGCCTGGGTGTCCACATCATTCCCCTGAGGACCTTCAGGGTGTGGAGTGTGCAGGAGGGGGAAGAGCCAGGAGTGGCTGCAGGTGGGGGGCTGAGGACTACGGGGTGGCTGTCACCAGGCCGCCACGTTTTGGTGCAGAACTTCTGAGATTCCTGCATTCAAACTTGGCTTCTGGATTAGTAGGAAGGAATATACGTCAAGGTACAAGTCCAGGACACACTTGATTTGATAGTTTTTTAAGTTTGTTTTATTTAGATCATTAAGTTATTGAGACATTTGGGGTATGGGCCCTCATCTGTATCCTGGTGCTGGGGCTCCAGAGGTGAGGGATGGGTCTGCCTGAATCCATGGCCTTCGATGCACCGTGGAGCGTCTCCACTCAAAGGCTGCTGGGATTTTCCAGGCATCGATTTATTGATCCACTTATGCATGCATTCATTGGTTGCTTCTTGTAGGTGCCCTGACTGAGGATTGAACCTGCAACCTTAGTGTATTGGGATGATGCTCTAATCAGCTGAGCTACCTGACCAGGACTTGGTTCTCTCTTCTTTTAAACCACCTTGTTTAGGCCTGTGTTTATGCTTCATCCATTTCCAATAGGAATTGGAGGTGGTTTTAAATAAAACTCACACATACAAGAGGGCAGTTACAGATGCTGCTTGAGAAAATCTTCCTCCCAAGCATGAGGCTGGGTCCAGATTTGGGTCTAGGTTTCCTGGCAGCCAAGATGAAATGGGAAACCAGATGGGGTGTGTGGTTCTCGCTGCCTGACGAGGAACGCCCGAGTCCTTGCATCAGTGGGTGTTTCTTCCTGGTGCACGAGGCTGAGAAGCCTCTGTTCTGTGGGTTCCTGTACGAGGGGCCTTGAGTGACAGAACAGGCAATTGGGATTTTGCAGGAGATGCAAAGCTTATCCTATAGCTTTTGTATCAGCCCCTTGCTACAAGCAGGGCTCTGACATGAAGTCATATGTGGTGGAGGCTAGGCTGACGCTGTCTAAGCACCTTGCTTTCTGGGGACTTCAGGATCCACGGGGAACATTGATCAGAAAATCTAGATGAGTGGGGTAGTTACCGGGGCGCCCACCGCGGCTCTGAGTGACCCTCTTCACAAAACAGGAAATTCAGGCGCGGTCACGAAAAAGATTGAGGCATCTGACTGTGCGGAAATAAAAACATCTGGTTGACAGAAGATGCCAGAAACAAAACCAAATGGAAAAGGGCAGAGGGAAATACAGGCAAGACATGTGCCAGACAAAGGATGAATGTACCTAGAGACATAAAGAGCTTGCGGAAGAAAATCCCAGTAGAAAAATGAACAAAGGCTATGAGTTTGTGTAGTGTGTGTGTGTGTGTGTGTGTGTGTGTGTGTGGTTAATTTTGTGTCACGGTGGCCAGGCTTTTGGGCCCAGTTGTTCAATCAAACACTAATCTAGGGTCTGCTGTGCGGGTGTCGTCCAGACGTGGTTAACAGCTGTAGTTAGTCGTCCTGTGTAAGTCTTCAGTCCCCTGGGTGGGCCTCAGCCCATCCGCTGGAAGACCGTCACAGCAAGACCGAAGTTTCCGCGAGGAGGAAGGAGCTCTGCCTCTGCCTGCAGCAGCAGTGCCTGCCCCGCGGAGAGCGGGCCTGGCAGCGCCTGTGGTCAAGTAAGCCAATTCCGTAAACTACATCTATGTATCCATCTGTCTGTCTGTCGTTCTGTCTCCCACGGGTTCTGTTTCTCTGACTGCTCCCATGTAACATTTAATGGTTTGATAACGGTTTGAAAAGGGTCGATATTGGCTGCCACTTGGGAGGCAGGCGCTCACACTTGCTCCACTGGCGGGAGGATGCGTGGGGACAACTTTTGGGAGAGCAGCTGACAATATGCATCCAAGTTACAAGTGCAGACGCCTCTGACCCGGCAATTCCATGGCTTTACTTGCACAAGTGCACTAAGAGGCGTGTCCAAGGATGCTCATCACAGCACTGGTGAGAGCCAGCAGCTGGGCAGTTGGGACTGGTTAAGTAAACTCTAGAGTGTCCGTACAAGGCGATGCTGGGAAACCGATGGAAGGACGAGGTAGACCTGTGCTATCTGGGGAAAACTGTGTCGTTAAGTGCGAGGAGGGGCAGGGAGGCATGCCTGTGTGGTGAGTCGTGTGTCCTCCCTTGGGGTGAACCCACTGGTTAAGTTACATTCACTTTTTCCAGGGAGCCCGCAGAGGCTGACGGGTACCTCTGAGATTCTGGAGGTGGTGAGGTGGAAAATGAAGACGTTAACTGCTCATTTTCTCTCTCTATTTTTTTAACCATTGCTTGCTTTATCTTTTTTTTTAAGTGTTGGGGCAGCTCTGGCTGTTGTATCTCACTGGATTGAGTGCCAGCCTGAGACCCAAAGGGTTGCCGGTTTGATTCCCAGTCAGGGCACATGCCTGGGCTGTGGGCCAGGTCCCCAGTAGGGGGCACATGGGAGACAACTGCACATCGATGCTTCTCTCCCTCCCTTTCTCCTTCCCTTCCCCTCTCTAAAAATAAATAAATAAAATCTTTAAAAAAATAAAAAAGTTCTGGGAGAAGCAGAGTTTGCCACCCCCAAATATGCTTTCTGGGACATTGATTACTTTAAGCAGGATATTTTTAAGAAACGAAAGACCTGGAAAGAACCTTGGATCTTTCCTCTAACTGCCTAGAAGAGTTTAAATAGAGGGCCTGCTCCAGGCAGGGAGCTGTTATCTTCGGTAACTGCAGGCGAGTATGCACTAGGTTGCCAGACAGGCAGGAACCTAGCTAGGCCTGTCTGGGCAAAGTCCGCTCTGTGCCCGTTGTTAAGGAAGGCCGGGCAAACATTTGTTTACCAAACATTTGCATTTCCCTCTCTGGGCGAATTACCTGCCCGACCTTGGAGGCCTGAAACCACTGCCCAACCCCTGTCTCCTTAGCTCCGAATGGCATGGAAGTCTTCGCTGCCCTATCTGTCCAGAGGGTCTCATGTTCTCATGGAGCCCCAAGTGTACCTATGTAAGAAATTCGGTTCTTTTCTCCTGTTAAGTCTCATGCTAATTTAGTTATTAGTCCAGCCAGAAGGACTTAAAAGGGTAGGAGGAAAGGTTAGTTTTTCTCCCCCACACTGTTAACTAGGGGTCTTATTGGCCACACTCTCTTTTTATACTTTCTTATATGAAGAAGCCCTAATAAATGTAATAAACCAGTTGTGAAGTAAATTCACACATAAATGACTCTTTATTTTACCTGAAATAAACTGTTTTTCTACAGAAAAGAATAGCCCTGGCTAGTGTGGCTCAGTGGATTGAATGCCAGTCTGTGAACCAAAAGGTCACTTGTTGGATTCCAAGTCAGGGCACATGCCTGGGTCGTGGGCCAGATCCCCAGTTGGGAGTATCTCTTGTACATCCGTCTTTCTCTTTCTCTCTCTCCCTCCCTTCCCCTCTCTCTAAAAATAAACAAATAAACCCTGGCTGGTGTGGCTCAGTGGATTGAGTGGCGGCCTGCGAACCAAAGGGTTGCGGGTTTGATTCCCAGTCAGGGCACATGCCTGGGTTGCGGGCCAGGTCCCCAGTAGGGGATGCGTGAGAGACAACCACACATTGATGTTTCTTTCCCTCTTTCTCCCTCCTTTCCCCTCTCTCTAAAAATAAACAAATAAAACCTTTAAAAAAAGGAATAAAAGATTAGTAATGAACACACATGCGTGTATTTAACAGTGATCGTCTCTGTGTGGGTGATTAGGGGTGGTTTGAAATGCATTCTTTGTGTTAGCTGCATTTCCTTATTCTCCTGTAACGAACACACCTCACTTTGCACTCGGGGAATGTCTGCGTGTTGTTGGGGGAGGTACACTGCACTTGGACGACTCACGTGAAAATGAGAGGGATGCTCCTGTTTAGCCTGTTGCTGGACAAACGCTTGCTTTTATTTTCCCAAATACATCGCGCCCACTAATCACTGCTTTAAAAGAGATCAAGCTCCCTGGGCAGACAGAGCCTGGATTGCAGCTCTTTCAATTTATCCATTTAGGCAAGGGTCGCACACCTTAGATTCCCGAGGGGCAGGAGGCGAAGATGGCGGACCCTCTGTTCTGAAACCCAAAGAGCCCTTTCACCTTCTCATCCTTGCAGGGGGTTAACTCACTCTTTGGAGACCCGTGTTTGCCTCACAAATGAGTTTGGCCTCCGCCCGGATTCCTGCACAGGAGCTGGGCGGAGACTCGGTTCCCCATTCTGGAGACTGCAGACCGAAGAGGGTTCCACCGGGAAGTGACGGCGGCTGGTGTTATCAGTTGCTGATGTCATTAAATCAGTTTCCAGTTTGTGACGACACATTCTTTCACTTTTGGGCAACCTGTTTCAAAAAGAGCCGAGTGGATACCCCAATGACAACCAGCTCAAGGATGCTCCGTTTGATTAACTCTTTGATGGCAGGTTCCTTCTTTATTGTCAGTACTGACGAGGATGGAAGGGCAGCCGGCTTACCTGGCTTCCTCTCCAGCAGGAGGCAGGATGGCATTCAACCAGACCAGGTGCTGAATCCTGGCTCTGTCAATCATTAGTTGCGTGGACCAGTTACTTGCTCCCTGAGCCTTGATTTTTTAAATTTGAAAAGTGGAATTAGCATCACCTGCCCTCTAGATTTGTAATGAGGATTCAATATGACAAGCAGATAAAATATGGAGGCCGGCACGCAGTGGGTAGAGAAGTGTGCTCGGGACCCGGGCACACTGAAAGGGTTCGGGAACGGTCACTGAGAACAGTTTTGGGTGACGACTGGTTCTTGCCTGCTAGACAGAATTTCTTAGCTGACCTGACAGAGCCAGGGACAAGAATGACAGCACAGTGAAAAGAGTTCATTTTCCACCAGGTATTTGTTGAGCATCTACTATGTGCCCAATGTGGTTTTAGCTACTGTAATACTGAATGGGAGAAACCTACCTGACTGGCCCTTCTGGGGCAGGCGCTCCATCACCTACGAGCAGACTGTGTTCTGACAAGAGCTTATGTATAGCTTGCAAGCCTACACGGACCAAGGGGAGTGTGGGTTTGTAGTCCCTGGACACATTTCCACCAAAAATAAATGTGAGCTGGCTCTCCAAAGCTTCCAGACCCTCCTGCTTGATGATATGTGTTTATAGAACACCTTTTCTCAGAGTACACAGGGCTGTTGACCATGAAAAGCTGTTGAGCCATCAGGGACACGAACTCATATAACACATTGGTGACTATTCTTGATTTCTGAAATAACTGTATAAATCTCAGCGTTAGAAGTAATTATCTCGGAGTGGTGAGATTAGAGGCAATGGCAATGCATGTTGTTTATTGTTTTGAATCACAAGCCTCCGGTGGTTCTAGTGGCCCAAGTTCTCTCCTGATTGAGCCACATTAGAGGGAGCGGTGTGGGGCGGGGGGCACCCGTGAGGAGCTTCGAGGCAAAGTCAGAGGGCAGAGAGCAGCTGGGTGAGCAGGAGCTGGGGCAGCTCCAGCCATATGGAGCGGAGGGTGAGGCAGCTGCTGAAGGGCAGGCTGGGTTTTGTGGGTTCTCTCCATTTCCTATTGCCACAATCACACTGCTGTGAACTGTCCCAAACACAGTGGAACAGAGCAAGTTTGAGCCGGCAGTTTAACCTGCGTGGTGCTTCAGATCTCAGGTGGCTCCCTGGAGTGTTGGGGGTCGGTGGCTGCTGGCTGGGCCAGCGTGGCTCTGCTCCACGGGTCTCTTGAGCCACCCACTGGCTAGCCGGTGCATCCTCAGGGCAGAAGCAGAGGTGAAGGAGAGAAAGGGGAAGGGCAGGAGGCCCCCGCAGGCTGAGGTTTGATACTGGCGCACCATTACTTCCGCTGTGTTGCCTTAGGAAAGTAGGTCACAGGTCTGGTTCAGATTCAAGGATGAAGCAGGCAGTGGGGGAGGGGATAGACCCTGCCCCTCCAGTGAGAACAACTATGGAGTCCAAGGGTAGGTGGCTGGGGTGGGACTGTGCATCACAGCCTGCGGCCCACACCATGTCGAGGCCCCCTTTTAGGAAAAAGAACCTAAATTATGAATACGAAATTTGATACAGGGCTTTGAAAGGAGCACGGGAGGGGTGCTGACGCTTCAGCTCCATCCGCCTCAGAGCAAGTCCACTTCTTCCTCACTGTCACAAAGAGGTGAGAAGCTTGGGGCCCCCCCGAGCAGGGGAGCCACCGACAGGTTGGTGGCAGAGCCCAGAGAGAGGCCCCAGCCCGGGTGCCTCAGGCCACCGTCCGCTGGGGGCCGGCGAAGTTTGGCTGACTGCCCTTTCCGGCTGCTGCTCTGCTGAGAGGCAGTGTGCCAGGTGGTCTCCAGGCCCACTTGGTTTAGGCTTCGGTGTCTGTAAATCTCAGGCGGGCCTTGTGACAAACGTCTCGCGGACCTTGCGCTCCAGAGTGGGAGAGACCGGGGAGGCCCTTCCCATACACGAGGGCCCCCACCATGAGCACATGGACTGTGACACCAGACTGCCTGCCGTTTGCAAGGCCGCGCTGTCCAGGAGAAGGAGCTTGAGCATTTCTCTGTTTTTTGTAGCCAGGAAAAAAAGTGTCAACACCCCCCACCACAGGGGCACACATACAACACACATGCACACAGACATGCACACGCAGGTGCTTCGGGGCAGGAGGAATCTCAGGTGGCCTGTTCAGTCCCTCTCTTACAGTGGGGACCTGGAAGCGCGGGGAAGTCGATGGCCATGCTCAGACTGGGCTCTCAGAGGATCTCTGGGGACACAGGGTCCCCAGAACAGCCCCGCTCTCCCATTGTCCCCGGAGGCACCAGTGCAGAGGAGCAGTCTTGCCACCACTCAGAGACAGCCAGATAATTCTGTGTCCCGGAGTCAAGGGGCAACCCCCTCGGGCAGGCTGGGCCCAGGAAGGCCCAGGGTCAGAGGGTCGGGCTGCAGGCTGTCCGCTTCCTCCTGCCCGCGCCCAGGAAAGGAAAGGTTACCCCAGGACCCCTTGTGTTTTTCTGGGCTGTCATTTCCCCTGGGAGTCAGACACCGTCCCTAGTTACAGAAGGCCCGGGTGGAGGATGGGCTCACCCAGCTCGGGGGGCCGCGGGGCTGACCAGGCTCCCGGCCGGGATTGTTGATCCGGCAAAGGGGAGGCCAGCTCTGGCCACATCCTGGAAAAGGCCTGGCTTATCAGCCGCTGAGTTTTTCTGTCCAAATAACCCTCTGGCTCTGGTGTTCGTTCCTGATTAGGGAATGAGGGACTCAGTCGCTCCTCAAGATGTCATAGGGGGTGCGTGACCCATAGAAAAAGTGGCTGCGGGAGCGAAATAAGAGACAGGCTCTATCTTCTCCTGAGGTCCGTGCCCCACCCCGAGGGCTTGCAGGGATCCTGAGTGGGGAGCGGGAGATAGCGGGTGGGCACAGAGGTGCCAGACAACGGGGGTAAGACCGGCAGAGCTGGTGCTTTCTTCTTCCTACTGTAGGAGAAAGCTTTGATAAGGTGGGGGTTGGCGAGGAGTGAGGGATAAAGAGCCCTTGGCATTACCGACAAGCTTCTGGAAGGTTCAGGCTGGGGCTGGCTCTCACCTGGAGGGCTGGTCGCAGCAATAAGAGTTTCTGGTCTCTTCCTAGGGCAGAGGCTGCCTCTGCTCCTTGGGCCAGCCGTTGCCCTGTCTCTGAGCCCCTTGCTTTGCAGCCTGGCTTTTGATGCCTGCTCAGCCCCGTCTTCATGCCACCCTCTAGTCTAGAAGGTTCCTCTGGCTTTTTAACTTCGGCCCCAAGTCCTCCTCAACACGATCAAACTCCTCACCTGGGCTCCTGAGAATTGGGCTGCACCTGGAGTTGTGGCGGCACCTGAAATCTCGGGCCTGGGGCGCTGTGTCTGTTGCTCTGATGGAGCCGCCCCCCCCCCCGGCCCTCCCCTTTCCACCAGTCGAGAGGATTGAGTAAGAGCTGGTCCGACCCGATGGGTTTGTGTCCGCAATTTCCAGAGGACGAAGTAGCACCACCTCGAAGTTCTCTTTTTAGAAAACCCACCGTGGCTCTGGGTAAGGAGGTATTACTTAAAAGCTCATTCGCAATCATTACAGCATTTCGCCCATTGCACCTCCTTCCTCTTTTAGTTTTGTCCACCAGTGGGAAGTGGCTGGAGGAGGAAGTGAGAGAGCGGCAGTGAGCAAAAGCAGAAGGGCTGGAGGATGCAGGAGTCCAGACGGTAGTTTGCGCTTGCCGACCGGCTCGACCCGGGGAGGGCTGTGCGAGGAGGAAAATGCACCTGCTGCTGCTGTTCCCGCTCCTCTTCTGGCTTTCAGGTGAGTGGGGCCTGGGTCTGAACTCGTGGGAGAAGCTTACGGGCAGGAGGAGGTGGTGGCAGCGGGGGGAGGGGCCCAGGAGGGGTCCTGCTGAGAAGAGGACCCCGTTTCTAAGTAGTGCCTCCAAGCCCTGAGCCTGGACATGTCATCCACTGGCTCACCCGGTGTTTCAGTGCCTGCAGCTGCCAATGCAGAAATATGCAGCTTGGCTTTCATGGTGAACCTGGCACCGGTGCGTAACTCCTCCTGCCCAGGGGCTGATCATTCAGCACGCACAGGTGGGTGGGCCCCGCTGGTCATCGTGGAGGAGCCCTGGCTGCGCAGGAGGCTGCTGCTGCTTGCGCCCGGACCGGACCTTCGGGAGTGTGTTATACGCAAGGGAGGGCTTCAGGAAAGAAGTGAAGGTGGAGGGCGCTTCGGAGGGAGGCAAGGCAGGAGATTGCCCGACAGGGAGGGGAGGTGATTCTAGGTATTTGGGGCAGAAGGAAATAGCAGAAATTGCTGAGGGACTGGAACCATCAAGCGGAGGTGCCTTGGCAGGGTGACGAGGAAAGCGGGGGATGAGATTTGGGTGGGGACAGAGGGCTGAAGTAAACTAAGTTGAGGGACAACATTTTGATTAAAAAATCAAGGGGATTTTCTTGAGAATGTTGGAGGGTCTCAGGGCTTGATCTTTGGGCTTCTCTCTCTCAAGTCACTCCCTTGTGGATCTCATCGCCTCTCTTGGCTTTAAGTACCAGCTCTATGCAGAGGACTCCTGATTTTGGATTCCTAGCCTGGACATTGCCCATTGAACATATCTGCTCAGATGCTGATATTTCCAATGTGACCTGGCCACAGCTCCCCCCCGAATTCCTTTCTCGTCCACCTTTGTGTTTGGAACTTCCATCCTTCCAGGTGCTCAGGCAAAACCTGGGGGACATCTATCCCTTCTCTCACACTCCATAACGATCTTTTGAAAACGTGAGCTTGATCCTGACTCTCCTCTACTCAAAACCTTCCAACGACTTCCCATCCTACTCAGAGTGAAAATCCAAACTCTTTGCTGAGGCTACGGGGCGCTCACCTTCTGGGTTCTTCCACCACATCATCACCCTGGTCTCTTCTCTCCTCTGCTCCCTCTGGTTCAACCCACTTCAGCCACATTGGCCTCTTAGATGGTCTTTGAACATGCCAGGCGCTCTCCTGCCTCAGGGCCTTTGCACTTGCTATTTTCTTTGCCCAGGATATTCTTCCCCAGAGAGCCACAGGCTCGAGTCCTTCACATGCCCCTGCTTCTCCCCAAGGCCTCACTGATGACCCTAATTGCAAGAGCAATTCCCTTGCATTATTTTTCTCCACTGTTGGTCCCCTTCCCCCACCCTGATAAACTATAAGCCTCAGGAGGGCAGGGATTTTTGTGCCTGCAGCCATAGCAGGTACAGATTAGACAAACAGTGCTGGGTGAATGGGTGACTGTATCTCATGGAGCAGAGACTACGTGGTTGCTGCAACCACCCCACCCCCAGACCAGATCTCCCTACTTTTATAGAATTGAACAAGCGAGGCTCTTATCCCTGATTAGAGAAAGCGTACATCACTCAGGGGGATGGGACATGGTGCAGCCACTTAGGAAAGCAATTTGACATTCTTCAAAATGCTAAGCACGTGGTTACCATGTGATCCAGGAATTCTGCTTCCAGGTAAATAAATACCCAAGGGAGTGGAAAGTGTATGTTCACGTAAAATCCTGGACGCCAGCGCTCATGGCAACATTATTCCTAACAGCCCAAACGTGGAAACAACCCGCCACGTGCTGTGCACCACCCGATGGACAGATAAACACAGTGGGGTCGGTGCACATGGGGGGTGGGGAGAGTCGTCGGCCCTAAAAAGGGGTGAAGCGCTGATACAGGCTGCAGCGTGGATGAGCCTCGAAAACGTTAAGCTAAGTGAAAGAACCAGACACAAAAGGCCACATGTCGTTTGAGTTCCGTCTGCAGGAAAGTCCAGAAAGTGTAAATTCATAGAGACGGGTCATGGATTAGTTCGCTAGGCAGGGACAGTGACAGCGAAAGAGGAAGAAGTTTCTTTTTGAGGTGATGAAACTGTTCTGGAATTAGACAGTGGTGATGCTCATGCGGCTTTGCAAACAGACTGAAAACCACCGAGGTGCACACTTTAACGGGGGGGCCTGTATGCTGTGTGAACTGTATCTCAGGAAGAAAATGATCCATGAGCAGAGAGGAGAACTGGGAGCCGGGGGCTTTCAGGGCTGCCTGTGGGGGGTGCGTGAGGATCCGAGGCTCTGGAAGCGTGTACTCACGGGAGCCAGGCGACCCTGTACTGGAGTTGTGACTTCTGTGATTTGATCATTCGTCCCATCAGTCACAGAAATGAAGTCGACACTTGCGAGAAGTGACACGTGCTGTGAGGGAAGCCGAGCTGGTGCCCGGACAGTGTGGGTGGGTGGGAGGCTTTAGCCGGGCGGGCAGGAAGGAGCCCCTGAGGGGGAGTCCTCTGAGTGGAGACTGGGAAGGTGAGGAGGGGCGGGCACTTACCAGCCATCGGGCAGCTTTCCAGGCACAGGAAGCGGCCAGGGCAGGGCTCTGGTGTGGAAATGAGCTTGACCTGGCGGGATCTGAGGGACAGAGGGGTCATGTGGCTTTGATATGTGCCTCAGAAAAGCCTGGCGGGTCCGGTTGGAAGGACAGTACTGGCTTTTTGGGGGAAAGGGCTTTAGGGGAGGGAAATGGCGTGCCCAGGACCGCAGGCTGGCGGAGGGAGCTGGGGGCGGCTTGTGGGTGTGGATAGAGAGGAGGCCGACTTCGGGTGAGACAGTAGGAGACACGTGGGCAGGGAGCACACAAGGACTGCTTTTCCTCCGAGGTCCTGATGATGGTGAGTGCACGTGAGCAGTGCCGTGTG